>QNGE01001860.1:82353-93456 GCA_008508345.1 Paragonimus westermani
CGAGGAATGGCAAGCGGAAAACCCTCCGATAGAAGGCACCGGTCACACACGTAAACCGGTTAGAAGTGCACACGACGTGTGAACGGAAACCGGGGGGTGCTGCGGGTTGGAATTACGACTCATAAACGAGAGAGCGCGCGTTGCATGTGACTAGCGATTTGGACAATAAAAATTGTGCTTTGTTGGACGCCTTCTCGCTACAAATAGACTAGTGAGCACAAACACAGCCCGAAAGCGCAGTCAGTGGTGCGGGATGCCATTTAGACTGCTTCTGGAAGTGTTCAACCCAGAGTCCTAAGCGTCGTTACAGACTGTGAACAGGTTCACCACTGGCCTCACAGATTACCTCGCTCACATCTAACCCACTAATACCAGTTGCCCCTCAAGAGTTCTCGATGGCAGCATGTTGTTCCATCTCGATAACGCGCGGTGTCCATCAGGCCTCTCAAGTCCCTCTTAGTTGCTTCCGCAGCTCCAATGGAGTAGATTTGAGGGCCCAGTAGTACTCAGTGCTAGATGGGGTATACCGGCGAGCGTCAAGAAGTTCCAATGTTCGCACAGATACCCAGCGATCGGTAGCTGAACGTGTAGTAATGCTACACAAGACAGTACCGCACTCATGTGTTACACGTCGTATATGTGCCCAATGTGTTCCAACATTGTCTGGCTGGTGGAGACCTGGACTAGAGGCAGTCGCACACTGGTAAATGTAGAGCGCCTATGGCCCCGCTAGTTCAGATACGTTGATTTGTGGTTGACAGCGAAGAGACCTCCTATCAAAATGCAAATCAAACCTGGTACATAAGAGTACATGATCGCACGTGTTCCAGAATAACTTACAATATCGGAAACATCCAGGCCACCGGTCGCTGACGATTATGTCGTCAATCTATGTCCATCATTGGCGTGGCAATGGAGGTCGCCAGATGGCACACTAACGTCTAGAACGTCGAAAATTGGTAAATGCCATACAGACCGTTATCAGTTCATAGATGCAAGTGTGTATCGTTGACTGTTCGACATTTATTGTAAGTGTGGGCCACCTAGGTCACGCTCACAAACGCTTAGCCTGTCTACTTGGGCGTTCAAGTCACCAACCAGTACTATAATGCTCGCGCAGCAAGCGGTGTTTAGGGGGTTAGTGGGATGGTGATAAAAATTATCGTTGACTGTGTCTGAACTACAGTCTGTGGGAACATACGCTGCAACAACGAACCGACAGCGTTTGCGATGACCGCCTCTCGACAGAACAGTTGTACCTTCGAATCTGAGAACGCAGAGGCGGCTGTTAATAAAAATTCACTTGAGCAGTGCCTTCTCTGCGTATAGGCTTGGAACAACTTCAACACCGGCTTGGTCTGTGGCTTGAGTCGGAGGGTCTCCATACAAGTGCACATCATACCCGCAGGGTGAAGCGGCTGACGGAGATTGAAGATGCAACGAGCTAGAATAGTGAAGCCGTGTTTCAACAAGACAAGAGACATCAATAGTGAAGGTCTGTAAAGTATGCGCAAATCTGGCTGCTGACCTAACTGCATGAGTGTTCGGGGGGTGCGCAGGGGTTCATCCTTCAGATAAAAGGGCCTTGGAATTTGAGACACTATCATTCTCAATATGAATTCTGTCACGAGCGGCAAATGAGGTATGCCTCTGATGTGTATCTGAAAACAGGGGTGCGACTCATAAAGTGATTTGACAAAAGACGGGGAAGCGATACAAAATGGGTTGTCGTGGTAACATTCAAAATGGGAGCAAACGCGACCACCGACACCTCGGCCAAAGAGTTGCGGTAGAAAAACACGACCAAATTTATTATTAATATAAGCTCATGAGTTCATATTTCAGAGGGCATGATACTTCTCGATTACCCAGGTCGAAGGAGGTTGGTTTGAGCGGTCCCATTCATAGCCTTTGGTTCAACATAAACCTAACCCACAGGGCAGTACGGCAAAGTAGGGAATTCGCAATCCATTGTTGTGGGCCACTGACCAACAGCAGTTCGGTTCATACACTCTTCAGGTGCAGTCCACTTATCCAGGATATCCAACGCACCCTGCAGGAGGTTGAGATAGTAGCTGCGCAGCAGTTCGAGGATTCACCAACGAAGGTAGATATGACGTAGCAGACCTGTCCAGCCAAGGAGTCCAAGATCGACAGGACTGCTGAGACGCGTGCCTTCTGTTGCCTAAGCCTGATGACCGGATCGGGTCATACCTCCTTCGAAAGGGGTTCAGACACTCAAAGTACCTAGCACATGTTGCGTACCCGTTGAAGCCGGTGATTCGTACGCCATCCTCGGGGGTTGCCTATGGTTGACAACGGTTAAAAATTTCTGTATACCATATGGTAATGAGAAACCTAACATTACTGCAGCCACATGTGGCTTGCAGCCATATCCTTTATAATGCCTCTAGCCAACGACATAACATCCCTTGGGGTTAGGTCGATTAGAACCAAAAACAGCCAAACTTGATGAGAGTTTTTCTATACGGCAGGTCATAGACAGTCTATCACGTAATCTATCCAGCTACAACCAAGAGGCACAATCAAACCATGATATAGAAGGCGGTAGACACGCATGTGTAAGACCTGTCCAAAACACGCTAATCGATGGAGTAGAACTACTTCGCGTAAAGATGGGCTACCTATTCTCAGCAGATATAACTCAGCTTCGCAGATGGTTGTCGGAAACGGATATTTCACGAGCACAATCCGCATGCAGCGGGAAGGTTTCGCAATTATGAGGCAGCACACAACGGAATAATTTTCGTGATACACTCTCCACCGTGAAATGTATTTCCTGTCGAAATCAGGTTACCAAAAGTCTATGGAATTAGCTTCTTGTCGAGGAAGTCGCCAGTTCCTGAAAATATTGTGCGACGAAGGCTAACAAAGTGCACTGGCGAGCGACCTTCATAACCGGCAAGGCCATGCGCCACTTCGTTCTTCAACCCTTGTGACAAATCTCTGGCGCCCCATCTACGCGCTCCAACGCTCACATGCCTACATCCCGCCTACGCGCATCACCGTACTGTTCGGCTCATCACTGGTCCACCTTTTGATTTAACCTTCTGATTGGTCACAGACCCTTTAAATATGGTTTGGTTTGTGACCGTGTTGTCTTCGGGTTGACTGACACAAAGGAACTCTGTCCAGAGACCAGTCTTCTCTGTGTTCATGCGTTAGCCACGGGTGGTTGGGTTGGCCGGGAAGTCTCGAACTAGTTGTGCACATTCCATTGTCCGTTGTTCGTTACCGTTGACTATCGTTCCATTATACGTCGTCTCACTGACTGTTATTCCGTTATCTGTTTACGTGCTCGCAGGACAAGCGAACCAGTTGTACCACTTCTCTCACTCTTCTGCCAGTTATGATGCAACCCTTAATGTAAACAAAAATGACAGAGAGGGTACTAGACACAGACCTCTATTAGTCTTAAAGGAGCACTTTACATTTAGACGACGTGAAGCTCCTGATTCTGAAACTGTCCGACAGTTCGTCGTAGACCCTAATATGAGCTGGAATGTGGGAATAAAGCACCACCAGGATTCTCACATATTTCGTCGGTAAACCCATGCATTTGTAGTCGATAAATACGGCAACTGTTGGCCGGCAGTACACATGACATCGCTTCAGAATTTGACGAAGAGTAGAAATGTGACCTATACATCTCCGTCCCGAACGAAACCCTGCATTGTGCCGAGGAACTATAATGGATACCATAACTCTAGTAATGAGTGGGGTCAGACTAATTCCCCCATAGTTTTTTCGCAAGAGCCCCGAACTTCCTTCTTGAACATGGGAACTATTATCGAGTGACCCCAGCACGGAGGGATGATCTCCGTCGTCCAGACAAGTAGAAACAACTGAGTCAGACTTGCTACTAACGCTTTTCCACCTTCTCCGAAAAGTGCCGGCGCGAGATCATCTGAGCCAGGAATTAT
Source organism: Paragonimus westermani (assembly GCA_008508345.1). Taxonomy (NCBI): domain Eukaryota; kingdom Metazoa; phylum Platyhelminthes; class Trematoda; order Plagiorchiida; family Troglotrematidae; genus Paragonimus; species Paragonimus westermani. The sequence continues at coordinate 86,298 of QNGE01001860.1, forward strand.
GTTACGTTCGAGCGTCGAGATACAATTGCGGACCTCAGTCTCAGTGGGTGGTTGCAAGTCAAGGAACTTGGCTGCCACATCGCAAGTTTGTGGCGGCAGCACAATAGAAGTAACAGGCCAGCTAAACTGATCCTTAAAGTGTCCCGTTCACTGCTATAACCTTCTGGACTTATTGTAGATGAGTGTGCCACCTGCCGAGCTGATAGCCTCACTGATATACGGTTGCCTAGGTCCAGTGGCACGAATAACATTAGTCAGCCGATGTTGTCCGGAGCAAAAACGGTTACCGTTTGCTAAACTTAATGGATTGCTGTTATGAATTCCGACCAACAGCCACACCAACACGTGTGCAATGCTAAACAAAAGGAAACCGAATGAACACAGATAGGTACAATCACTCTCACCCGTTCAGTGCCAGGTTTGGTGTGCTTCCGCAAATCCCACAGTCGAACAGTTTGATCCTTGCTGTTCGAAAGAAAATAGAACCCATCGGCCTACAGAAACAAGAAAATATCAACGTTAGAAAGGTTGGTGAGACGATGAAAAAATATTACACATCTCTGATATACGGTGAGGCTCGAAGAGAATCGTGAGTGCTACAGTAAACGTGTCGACGAAACGGTGAAAGAAGCCACCCATTGGGTTCGAAACCGCATCTACTAACAATGGGCAGAATGTCCGTACAAAATGAGGCAAATTCTACCAGATAGTGCACAGCAGAGTTAACCAACGCCTAATTAGTTCTGGCTCAGATTTCAAACAGTATTTCTCTGGAAACTACTTCTGATGACTTCTCAATTTTAAGCATGAAGATTCAAGTGTTTTGGTGCCTGTTACCTGGTCGAGACAGATCGTACTTAGGTAAAGTAGCACTGAGATAAAACGATATGTTTCGAACGAGAAGCCGGTAACGAGATAACCTTTAAGGCTGACTAGTAAAATGCAGCTTCCTCTTTCTCGACAGTGTACACAGGTAAACAGAAACACAGACAGCCAAGAGATGTGTACGGCTTAACAACTTGTACAATTCAACAAATAACCGTATCGTGCTTCCATCAGCCCATCTCCGCTTTTGATACTTGCACAACGTTGAGCTCCATCTGTGCCAACAAACGATCGAAAAATGGACAGTACACGCGGTGAAAGCTGAATCGAAGGAGTAAATCCGACGGACTACAACAATCATTGCTACAGTGGAAGTTGAAATCTTCAATGACACCGATTTGATCCAAAGTTGTAGTACCTATCGAGAAATTACTGACTGCTAGGGGAACTCCGTACTCAGAAAGGGTACGTTTAAATCCCAGCCATTTGAACACACACTCGTTACGCAAAAAGGAACAATGAAATACACGAACTGTAGTAATGAACCAAACGGCAAATTTTACTCAGTGCAAAGCTTCCACACAGCAATTTTCAACAAAAATTCGCAAGATCATCATCATCATCATCATAGACAGCAATACATCAGTGGTTAACACTAGTGCTTAACTGCCACACAACCATGAAGAAACAGCAAACCCTATATAGAAAGACCGAGAAGGAAAAAGAAGGGAACGGGAAGGGACCTAACTACTGAAAAAGACTACGTCCCTATTCAAACATTCAGCATCAAGGTGCCTACACCTTGCAAACAACACAACCGAGCTGCAAGTGACAATTTTCTTGTCCTACTTAATAGTAATAACAGTAATCTCGAGAACAGTTAGCCCATCTGAACAGGAAACACAACTCAAGCGTCCATCATAAACAGCGTTTGAAATTTCGAACCGTGGTCATGGATACTAAGGTTTATGATGTCACAGTTCTTGATAACAGTCCACGAAGTGGCAGAGTAGAAAGTAAAAACAAACATACAAAAAGGAAGAGAGAAGTAGGAAAACAACAGGAAACTATGAAATACGTGACCTGAACAGCGAAGACTGTGCATTTTCTCTCTCGAATATCGATCGCCAGTTGCACATTGCCCAAAAGCGCGCCAACGGACTACCGTGTTGATCACGCAGTCTGTGTACCATCGACCAGAACTAAGCGCACATACGCATTAAAAACTGTCTTTAATAAACAAATGGATGCTTTCGCGGCGCCATAATTGACCTGGGTTGAAAAATGCACTACGTGTTTTCGTTAACTTCGTGGACAACCCGAGAGCAAAATTATGGGCCATGAGATAACACTATCGACGTGAGTGGAGTGAAGCGACTGACAGTCCCAAACGGTCTTCAATAACAAATAGAGAGTAAGTGACAACCCAATCTTGTAACGACCCTTCCAACTTTGGAGATGCGACCATCCACATCAATCAGCGGTCTGATTTCCCACTGTAGAACTAAGTAAAGCATTACAATCCACCCGTTCACCATCAGGTACGTTATCACCCGGAAGAGGCTACACTCTAAGATCATCCGAAGACAGAGATCGGACACCCTTGTCAAACGCAATTTGAAGGAAAGCCCGAGATAACTGTTGATCAATACGCGACCCTTGGCGGAGAAAACGGGTACCGACGCCCTACTGTCTGTCGCCAAGTGAAAATATGATTAATAAGCCAATGACCAGGCCCGACACCGTAAGTGTTCCTCTGTTACGTAGTTCTTTCTGTTTTGGAACTCGCAGTTTTGTGAGATCAGTGAACATCCTGGATGTAAGAGACAAAAGTAAGGTGTGTAGCTATTACATAGGGTCACGGCACTTCGCGAAAACAGAAATGATTGTTGATAAGCCCCAGGTTTTTGATACCTCTTCAGACACCCATATGAGAGGAAGAGGTGTGTGATTCAAGCAACGAACATTCGCTATCACTCTTGAAGAGTAGGAGAAAGAAGGGAGGGAAGTGGAACTTTGTTATCTTTCAATAAGTTGATTTCAAAAGACACTTCGGTTTCTGACCGAAGATCGTCAAGAGCGTCATCACTGATCATGCAATCTCTATCTTCTACAGTTCAATGAGTTGCGCCACGTAAGCTACAAATAGATGAGCCATTTTCTTCACATACGGTATCACTAACACTTTGTCCACGGTCAGTACAACCATGAATCAGAGGAAACATCCGGCTATTCGCTGATAAAAATGTCGTCTCTATGTCCTTGGCTTGTTTAGAAAGGCAAACCCCACACTTATGCAGATTCACCCTAAGTTCGCGATTCAACTCACGACTTTCATTGTTGTATCCAGATTCCCGGACGGAGAGGTTACTCTAAGATTGTTCGTGAGGCACCTGCGGTTCTCTTTTGGAATGAACCTATTCGTAAGAGTTTCACCCTATTGAACACCTCGGCTGAACTGAGCAATTTAACTCTCAGTGCTGTTTGGTAAGTGTTTCGTATAATCGTCACCCAATTTCCGACTGTATACCTTATGTAAACCGGTAGACGGTATTAGAGCAGTCGATAAAATGAGTGAAAATGAACAAGAGTGCGATCTGGGTCGAGGTGCCTAGTTCGAAACGGACGAAAATCCTTAATGGCTTAGCATCACCGACTGCTCATAGTATGATAAGGTCGTGAAAATGGTTGTGCCGCAAAGGGTAGTCCCACGTGATGCACTGCCATTGTTTGTGCGAAATGCTTTACTCGACACAGAGGGTTTACGAGATGCAGTTATTTGCAACGGTTGGTCGCTACTGTCAATGCATCACGCTCGGACACCGGATATACCACCTAGTCATTTCTTTTCCGGAACAAGAAAACTAAGGTGAGATCTCAGACCACGAGCAAGCACATTGATGCCGAATGTCTCGTTGGTCTCATCAGAGAGGTCATCACACTAGGCGTTCTAAACACTTACACCATTGTCTGCGGTGGTACACACAGATATGGCGAATAAACAGCGTTCTGCTTGCCTATATCAACACACTTTGACCGTAGTGCTGAATCTGGTAGTACACAGGTTGCTTTTCGCTGCAATCAAGTTACGTAAGCTTTGCTAAGCAGTAAAGGTCAAGGCATTCACCACTCCAGCATGATCGTAAGGTTTGATCTCATCCTCACCAGAAACCAGTCGTTAATACAAAGCATTATTCAAGAGCAGACCCATGTGAATGGCAATGCTCGGATTGTAAGGGCTTTTCACGAGGACAGTTCACACTCAGTTTCAGGTTCGATAAGGTGTTCACCAGAGCAGTTAACTGGCCTATTGGAAGTAAATTACGGTTGTATTGAATTAAAGTGGTAAAAATTCGAAGCAGAAGAGGAGAAAGAATGAAAATGAATGAACCAATCCGTTATAACAACGATAGATCTAAATAGATTTCGGTCGTTTATGCTGTAGAAGTGACCCGCCGGGAGGCTCTGGCAGAACACTCTGACCTGCGGAGTCTATGACTCACTGCCAAGTGCATGACTAGTCCAGTCTGGGGATGCAGTGAGTATGGCATTGATGATTGATTGTGATTATTGCTGTACGTAGTGTGTGTGCATATACTTACGTCAAACTTCTGAGAAGCACAGTAATTTTTCCGACTGCACTGAATAACAAGCAAGCGCCCACAATCAACCGCTAGATGACCAGTGCTTTTTTAAGGGCACTTTTTCTAACCCACGCCGCCCCTAGTTATTGGATGACAAAGGTGTTGCAGCCATAAAAATGTTCATCAGATCACACCCCATTATCTAAGGATTCCTCCGGATCGATGCAGTGCCTAAGCCTGAAGACCACGTCAAGGTAGAGAAAGGGATCAGGAATTTAGCAAGATATATTTGTTTCTTTCCACTACCTTTTTTGAGTGAGCAGTTAATCCATTACTTCAAAACTGTTCACATTTAATTATTCCAACGATGTCATCGTCTCCATCACAGTTAGAGTTGTCTCCTATTTCAGCAAAGTGGTTTTGTAAGGGTTGTGCTTCTTGTTTAGAGTATCAATCTTAATCAAAGTTTTTCATGTCAACGGCAAATCAAAATACTAAACGCGGTTCTCTATCGCGATCAATCATTCGGATGTCGCTTATTTCACAACACGTGACCTGAAAAAATGTCCCTTTCTGCATTGCACCTTGAAAGCCTAATCAGCGTAGTGTAGCTTTGCAAGGTATGATCGCCTCAGTAGTGTGCGTTTAGTGGTTAAAACCCACCGGATCAATAAAAACGGTTTAGTGGTTGTTACTAACCAATAAGCACGCGTGCGCAAAGAACCTAAACCACAAGTCTTGCTGTGTTAAAAGCATTTTACAAGAAGTCTGTAGTCACAGTCTACCTAGATGGTATTGCAATTTTTCGAGTTAAGGTGACATCGCGATGATAACTTCCTGGACCCGACGAGCAACTCAAGACTACTCTTCAAAAATTTGAGTAAAACAGAAATGTGTGACCGATAGAGAAGAATACAGATGTTAATAAACCTTGGAGTAACATGATGGGTAGACAACCGTTTCGGACAAACCACGTGAGCAGTGAGTCTCCTGACGTTCGTGAAAACGTCACTGAAACGCATGGGTCAGTGCGAAAATTGGTGATACCATTATTCAGCCAGGCGGTTAACAGTGTGCAATTAAAGGCAACGAGTTCTGCCAATTTTGTTGTGATGTCAAGCGGATTTCAAGTGAGTCACAGGGAACCAAACGACAGAGGACCGAAAGCTATAAAATGTAACTGAGGAGATGAGAAAGTTAACTTTTGACGCTGTGTGAAAACCCACTTGTTCAAACTGAAGCTAAAACTACCAAATGTTTAATTTTTGAAAATCGCCCCTCTCATTTCAAGCGGAAGCGAGGAAGATAACACATCACATTCAGTTTGTGAGACAGTAATGTGATCTGTGATGGATTCCCATTAGCAAGTTAGCAATTTCGACTGTTTGAATGAGCTCAATGCGCATCCTGAGACTCAGTTTCTGGTGGAGCGAGCGTGGATATAGTGGCCTTCGAGATTTGAAACGAAAGGTATTGGAGAGGTGGACGCTCCGAGAATATTCCTGACGAACAGAACGCGGATACCAACGAGACATTGACGACAGACGATCCAAAAAAATATTCATCATCAGACTTAACAACCGTTGGTTTCGCACGTCCCGACCAACGAGAAGAACGTACACGATCAACTGGATCCAGTAAGAGATTTGCCTCAAGGGTACCGCATAGCCAGTCTGATGGTGAAGAACTACGTTTAGCCGATCTTACCCGAAAATCAATTCTGAACACCGACAAGAGTAAATTCACTAGGTTTTCCTAACTGGTCACTGGCAACCGGAGGTTTATGCACATGTACTAATCTCAACACAAGCCCCAAAGCACAGAATGAACAACCGTTGGAACTCTGACTATCAAGAAATCCAAACATAAAAATTATTCGAAAAGGAAACAATCGCATATTATCCTTCCGAAAAGAGAATAACGGTCCCGCTGAATCCCAAAGGTCGGATTGTAATGTCCGTTTGGTGCACCAAAACGCGTCTGCCCAGCGTTTTTGTAGTCTCCGCAGCAATAATAACAAGGTGTGATTGAAGAGATTATAACTCTACGATGACATGTCTGTGTAAATGTCAGCACTCGTGATGAATTCATTGGTCGATCTGGACGTTAGTTTTATCTACGATACACTTAAATGACCTAATATCGTGCCTTGTGACTCCTACCTAAAACATTTCCATCAGAAGCAATTTGAGATGAGACGAGAAAGTATCGTAAAAAAGAACAACCCGATTCGAAATATCTGTAAATATATTGCTCGGTCACTTTTCCAACCTAACGGGAATTCACATTCAGTTACGCACACCTGATACAAACGGAAAACAACACAGATAAATCTCGATCTTGTTCATATGATGTGGAAAAAAATCCGTACCTCGAAACTGATCTAAAAGTTTGGTGTAGCAACGGTGGGAGCATTAGAAATCACAGAGAGAATATAATTTAGGCTGTGGCAGCCTTCTTCGACCTAGATCATCTCCGCAGTCAACCGGCCATCTCTCTGAAGCCTAGGGAAACTGTATAGTGGGCAACTATGAAATATGTGTAATTCTCCGTCACGGTGAGACTGGACCTTGACGTGGTGTGACGGCTTGCGCATCTCGATGACCTTTTGGGCTAAACTGGACAGAGTTACTCATACCAGGCAAGCCAACAGGTCTGACAAACCACAGTCTCCTGGTCCTCCAGGTTGGGGGTTGGAAGATGGTTGGCATCACTTCCTGAAAAACGTACCATTTCTGGTACACCGCCAC
>QNGE01001860.1:123743-139508 GCA_008508345.1 Paragonimus westermani
GGATATGCACTACTGACGAGCTCTAATGAGAGCGAAACTCGAGTCTAGTGCTTCTTTTCGAAAGAGGCTGGCTGGAAAGTCTATCTGAATGCGAACGCTGCGATCAAATGTGAGTGATGGTCAACTTGAAAGCATACGTATACTTACTGGCTCAGATAGCATACTGCCGAAAACGAGTGACTGAATATTCATATCTCGGGACATCAGTTAACAGCTGTGGAGCGATATATGTTCTTAATAAGTTTGGTCTTACGATTATTGTGGCCAACTGATTCAACCAATCGGCTGCGTCCACGATTTTTACCAGAATAGTCTTTGCTAGCAATTCCCTCTGTAATAAACGAACTTAGCAACCCACTGCACTGCATCCTCAACAGCGCAGAAGATTAACGCCTCGGATAACTGTCCAAACGTTCCATCAAAATCACGCTCACGCCGTTTGATCGGTTGATAGAGTGAGTGAGAAAAAGTTCTCACAAATGGATCAATCTCTAAAAAATGGTTGATTGCTGAATGGCTTTGAGACTAACGATGAGAATAAAGTTAGAAGCAACAGCCCAGAACGCTGAGTCTTTGGTAGTATGGGTTTTCAAGCTACGTACGTTTGAATTAACCACCTTTTGTAATCGGTAGCCATCGGACGAAATTTCCCGCGCAGAATTCGGCCAAAGTTCTATGTTTATATTGAGGTTTGAACAACCACCACCGATTAGTGAACGACGGGAAATGTGTGATGTGCTGATGTGGTTCGAACATTTGTGATTAGCCCATCACTTGCTATTTCCAGGCATGTTATTGTATTGAAAACCACCAAAAGGAATTCGTGAACATCCCTCAAACCGATCCCAAAGACCAACATAGGCCAGCAAACCACAATGTATGGTTCCTTCACAATAGTGCACAAACCGGCGATCCGTGACATAGATCAAGTCCGTCGACATTCAACTTGGACGTAAAACATATGATATAAACAAATAAAACACACAATGATGAAAATTGTAAATGCTTCACCCTCTTCTTTAGCCTTGAGCATCACCTGACAAGCAGTGAAAGCGTGGCTTCCATTGTCAGCGGAGGCCCCATCGAATTAGACCCCAAAGCAATTAGTGCAACCTCCTCATCTATTTTGAACAACCCTTTGTAGATTACTGGAACCTGACAACCACTTTATGGCATGCTGGTCACACGTTGTACACAACTTGCACTGATATATGTTGAACAATATCCCCTATGCAAAATACAGGACCGTCAACATCCAGTATCACTCAAGTGAAGTACACAGCACGCCAAACCCAATTATCTGTTGCAATTATAGATGCCAATGATAGTGATCGGGAATAAATCTCTGTGGTATTGACTTCATAACAATATTCAAGGCGTAATTCGGCAGATGACCGGAGCCCGGAAAACAACAAACACAACAAGAAGAACAAATCTTACCACACATTCGGATGATCCGGTTGGGATATCATAAACACCAAAAAATCCGGCGTTGTGCCTGAAAGAATAAGGGAAAAAGAACGAGGATGAAATGTTACAAGTGCAGAGACGACTGACGCGCATGTGTACAACCAAAATATCAGAGTGTGATTCCTCTACAGACAATGGGATTCTGGCTGATTAAGATGGTGAATTGGAATGTCAACAAACATGATGGAAATCGGGTGATGAGCATAATCTTGTGTTCACAAAATCCGGCTCGACTGGCGCATGAAGCACGTAAACACACATGTGTATATTAACAAAGCACATGAACATCGAACACAAATCCGCGCGACGATTCAATTTGAATGTGGAACACGTACGCCGACGGCACGGTCCCATAAAAACGATCGGCGCGACTGATTTTGTCCACAGCCAAGTCAAGGAGAGCAATATTATGGATTGTCAGGTAATTCAGAGACCAAGAGAGAACATTCGCACTGGTCGATAGCCGGTGGTACAATAATCCACATGCCCAAACCACCGTCCAACGAGTCGTCTGAATCGTCAACCAACTGCACTGTCGTCTTACGCGACCGTTAGTAAACACCTTGCTTGAATTCGCGGTCTGGCACCCGTTAGTCGTATTAGTAGGCAGGTGTATGTTCACAATCAGTGGGCCAAGTAGGCATCGAGAATGACCCTGTTGAAGTCTACCAACGCACTTAATATGCTTCAAACAGTCGCACATGTCGGGTGCGGTTTCTGAGAAAACAACTGCGGTGCTACATTTTAAAATTACCGCTTGACGGTCGGCCGCGGATGAGACTGGTCTACATGGACCTTCGCTCATACGTCATCCGATCTTACTAAATTTGGAAGGTTGAAACAGATAGATGTGCGTGTGTAACATGAGCCATTTGCAGTGACATTGGAGAAGGCATCATGGTGTGTCGGACAAAATGAAGGATTTCGCTAACCATGTACGCCTGAGGACGCTACCGAACAAGAATATGATTGAAGAGTGAATAAGAGCCAACGCTATTGTAGATGCACCCCACTAAGACTTCTCGCTTCAACGAGCTTCCTGTTTTTCTCAAAATACCTATTAACCACGGGATTTTCGAAGCACACCAACAGTAGAAAGTAACTTCAGCAAAATTCACATTCCTTAAGAATCCACATGAATCAAACATCCTATAATATAGAAATCATAAATCGACGGCATAATGACACAAAACTATTTTCAAAAAAATATAAACCATAATCCGAAACACCAGAGTAGAGTAGAGGAATCTTCATCTGTAGGTTGAAATCGATTAGTCACGTGATGTAGCTAGAAAAGGCGGAAATAGTTCACATACCCTCTCGCAGACCCGGTGACCACGACTAATTGGCCAACTTAGCCACCATTCCCGTCGTAAATCGAATTTCTCCGTGGATCTGATGTTGGTAAGACCAAACAACGATCCACCACTTCGCTGAAGGTCACTGGAATTGGTGTTTCCCAAAACATTTTCCCAATACATTAGGGGTTTTCCAGAACTAAATGCACCCCTCGCGACCCTAATCACCAAATCAGTCGCGGCACAGATTAACCGCAGAGCCACCAGTGGCGCGGTTACTCTCAAGGGTGTATGTCAACCTAGAACGCCTGTCTGAACTGCCATCAGTCAATAGTACGTGACAAGTTGGCTCGGTGCTTCGGCGGCAGGCCACTTCTCCGCTCAACACAAACTGAGTTACATGAACTAGAAGAGATACAGGCACGCTGCAGGTGCCAGACCTCGCTTGTCTCTGGTCTAGGACACCGTGCAGCGGACGACATTGAGCTACACTACGCAAGTAACAGGTAAGTGTGGTGCCACCTCGTATATTACTAACGTTTGTTTAGCCGCCAACCTCAAGGTCTCTTTGCGATCACTCAAGCGGAACATTCCACCCACAGGCGGTTATAATTCAGTTCGCAAGGTTTCTCGCTCAGAAGCCCGGAGGCAACGACGACAAGATCGCAACGTCCGGTGGATGCAGAGTCATCTAGATAGAACAAGCCACTGTCACTGTACGCTATCGAAAGTTTTCCTGTATCATTCGAAGAACGGTAGCAAGAAGCCAGGTATGAGCAAGGCACTGTACGATGCATACGACAAGTAGGCTATCTAGGAAAGGACAGTGTAACACTATAAAAAGGTTACTTTACAGTTAACATAGGAACGGATAGCGCAAAGGGATATCAACGTTTCGGAGCGAACAGCTTTACCAATATTGTGAACGAAATGAATCGGAAAAATTCGCAATTAGCAGAAAACCAACAGCCAAATCCGTCTTGCTCACCCAGTGTAAAGATGAGTACCGGAACCATCAAAACAGACGGTGAAAGTTTTTGAAATGCCACGTTGATTATGCGATTGTCCGATCAAAGATACTTCGTTTCCACCAGAAACATCATCCAGCGAAGACAAGTAGACTAGAAAAAATAAAGGGGCGGGAATGGTAGAACGCTATGGGTTATATTGCTGGAAACGGTAAGTGGTGGAAGCTTATATCACGTGTGGCAAATCGATAAAAGGTAAAACGAATATCCACAGAGACTTGACCATATCAGAAGCCCGTTATGAGTTTGCAGAGGATAATTCAGAGCCCTGGATGACTACCTTCAGGTATCAACACTCCTAAGGGCCAACAATAGGGGTGAGCTTTTCAATCTGAAAGCCGGCTATCAAATCAAGTGCTATATTCAAACACACTCAGTGATTTCCGATCACTCACCCTCCTAGGTTTCCGAGAAACATTACGCCGAACAGCTACCTCCATACCATTCTGCCTAATTCGCAATCTACCGGATTTTCGAAGCACAAACAGGCATTACACTTTGTGAGATATATCCGTCAATCCGTTACCTGACATGGCTTGTGACATCCTCAAGAGAGTGTTACTGCCCAACGAGTGGATCTATCTTACCAGGTGGTGAGGCGAGTGGTGTAGGGGTGTGTACATGTGTGTGCAAGTGAAATGAGTAGTGACCGAATTCTGTTAACAATCTTAAACAATATGAAGGGCTTTGGTGATTACCTATGAGGTAAGCCGGTCTGAGATGTAAAAAGAACTACCTCCACGTCCGACTGTGTATACTGTTCACATTCGATTCTTCGGTTCTCCGAATAAAACCATCCGTTGAACTACAAAGCTACTGTTACGCTCATGCAAGACTTACGAATTACGATATGGCAAGGTAAAACAATAGAGAGGAAAAAGACGGTAACCTATCAGTGGCACATGTACTCACCCGGACCTTCCAGTTGACAAGTCCACCGAGTGAGTAGCCATATTTATAAGGAACTGTAACCTTCAGTACCACGTGAAGGTCGGAACGATCATTTAGATGAACCTGAAGTCCTTATCCCACGAATGGAATAGGATATGACAAATCCGATTCCAGATTTCTGTTCTCATATTTAGGTTTACCCTACCCCTAGCGGTCACAAATCTGGCCACATACTATTGCTTGTTGGATCATATATCTCTCTTCGTTGTAGTTGTACCATCAACATAGGACAAATAAAACCTGCTTTCCAAGCTTGATCAGCCTCCGGCTGATTCGTCAAGCACTCGAAAGCAATCAGACCGGTTTTATAGAAGTGCGTCACCCACAATCCACTTAACATGCCGTACACAACCGAGCAATCGTGGGTATCAAAGTGAAACAGTAACAGCGTGCTTGATAGTAGGTATGTTGAAAAAACACTCACCATTGCAAGCCAACAGACTATACGCCAAACAACGCTCGTCTCGACTAGTGAAGAAACAATATACTGGAAACCCAACTGGAATATGACAAACCTCAAGTTCATTGAAACAACGCTCCAGTGAGGGAAGGGGTAATTGATTTCCTTTATGAGACGGAAGTACTTTTGTGAGGAATCAAACACCCGAATAGTGCCATCTAAAAACTGCACGTCACAACAAGCAAGCATACCATGAGAGCCACAAAGAAACTTATCGCCCATAGAGGTGAATATACCACAGTAAAAATCATGACGACCTTCTAAGGACCACGTGACTTGTGTGGGTAATCCAAAGCTCTGGGCAAAAAGTTGAACGGGTTTAGAATAACCAGAACCTGTAAGAGAAGTCTGAACCATAATTATGAAACTGCGAATATTCGTACTTTCGTAAGGGAATTTGTCAGATGTTCAACTTTCATGGCCTGAATCAGTTTCTTGACGTATTTTCTCTCGTACATTCCACATGCATACTAATAAGCTCGCTGGTTTTTTTCATAAAAAAGGCATACCAGTTTCGACAGACCCAAGGTATCAGGCGCCCAGTCATGCATAGTAACAGTGGTTTACAAGGGGCGTACAGGACGTTTAAAACGTGGGTGGCGAACCTGAAAAGTGGGGAACAAAATACTGTAAACAGATACATTCAACTGAAAAACGATAGCATTCACGGAAAATCAGGCGGCGGTCGCAAAACCTTGAAATCGTTGCTCACTAATCTGTATCGTTGTTAACGGCGCGTTATCCCAGTGCAACACCTGGAATCATTGAAAGAACTTAACTCAAAAAGTAAACTGATATGCAAACAAGATAAGGGCCGCGGGTCAGTCATGTTAGACAGAGATGCATATTTAGCAGTTGGGTTCCTTCCCATCCCCTTTTCTTCCCTCTCTCTTCCTACGCAGGGTTTACTTTTTTTCCTCTTTATGGTTATGTGACAATTGACCATCGATGTGAAACACTGATGTATTGTTGCCTATGATGATGATGTACAAAAGACGTTAGCAATATTAGATGGCCAAACGAAGTTTCAACAGGTACACGCAACGGACAATGTCGTTGAAATAGAAGGTCGCATAGAAGGATATCGGCTTCTATAACTACTCATAACCGATAAGGTGACATAAAGGTGCTAAACCGTGTGGGTCGTCGGCACCTCAGCTGTATCCCCCCCTAAGGCATAAATATGGAATGCCGCTTAAGCGTTTCCGGCGACGACAAATTCTCCCTACCGTAAGTTGATAAGCTGGTTTGTGACCATCCTAACTTCATCAAAACAAAAGGTTCAAAGATTCTGTTGAACTGATCAGTGACTTAGAAAACAATCCTGCTAATGAGTTGATGTGCTTTTAGACTTTCAGTGAGGGATTACAAATGTCCTGCTACACGACACAATTGGTTATACTTGTGGGCCCGTTCGAACGAGCAAAATCACTTCAATTTCCTTTTCGCAAAAACAGATTGAGAATAACACAACGTTATGAGCAATTTGTAATACTACGTTTCAACCACCTGGGGTGGCCTTCCTCAAGAGTTTTGTAATCGAAATCACATCAACAAAGGAACCAGTTTCCGTTTTCTTTATTGGCGCTACCGCCAAATAAATGGGGTGACCACGGGAAGTCTGTTGGGATCCATTTTAGCAGACTATTCAATAGTAAGTACTAAGCAAGAGTTACCGCAGACAGCAAAGCTGACACTACAAACGCTACGTCGGTGATACACTAACACACAGTCGTTCCAAACGGACAATAGGTAACCTAGTGCGCCGCCCAAATAATTTGAAGCGGATTATTCTCTTTAAACATTTTAAAACAGTAGTAAAAAGAGGAACTTACAGATGCCGGTATTTTATACTGCCTGTTCAATACCAAATAATATTAACCGGGAATGTATACATAACACTAGTGGGGTGCGAGATGAAGAAATAAGACAGCAATTTGACAGTCGCCGGTGAACTGGAAAAGTGTGCCGCTTGTTTTTAAACATCCTCATTGGTCGCAAGGATGATGGATCATTAAAAAGAACGGTGTAGTGAAAGCAAACTTGGACTACCTAACAAACCCATTTTGCAAGCTTCACACCGTTGAAGAACAAGTGAGCACTGATCAGGACATTGTTTATGAACGCTAAACGTATTTGTTCTTTAGGATGTTTAGTCGAAGAAAATCAAATGGTTACAACAGTGTTGCAGGATAATGGGTATCCGTTAAGATTTATCAACAGACAGCAATACATAAGTGGCTCACACTAATGCTTGACCGTCATGCGGCCACGAAAAAAGGCGAACCCTTTGTAGAAAAAGAACAAAGGACAAGGGAGGGAGTTAACTACTGAACATAGCTACGTCTACACTCGCATAGTCAGCATCGAGGTGCCCACACCTTGAGAACAAACAACTGGGCTGTTAGCGAAGGTGGGGCGTTATCAACTTCCTTACGGCTTTCACTGCCTCACACACTTACCTTACAGACAACTCGGTCAAACCAAGACATTCACGTCACTGAGCCCGATTAGCCGCCATCTCAACTAACCCCTCCAGTCACCGACTCTGAGTCGCGGTCTCCAGCCTGGGAGACGAACCCCATCTAGAGGGGCCAACCCCTTGGTGAAAAACGTTGTTTCTCTACACCAGGCCACCACCTGTTCACCTCGAACCTTTCGCCGGTTGGCCGCAGCGTCGGCAAGGAGTGTTACATGTGACTGACGACTAGGTAGCATCCTTAATATCCGACCTAACCATCTAAATCTGTGCAAATATACACACTGAACAGAAAAACCCACTTGGCAATCACAACCAAACACTTGCTTTTTAACTTTTTCGTCGCCTACTTGATGGCGCCACCATATGCGAGCGGTCGAACGCACATACCGGTGGTCAAATACTTGAAGACGGGCTCTGCGCGGTCCAGTTTCACTGCCGTAAAGTAACGCAGCCATCACCGCCGCCTTACATGCGCGACCCTTAAGCCCCAGGGAGATACCTCTCTGTCGCCAGAGGTGCCTCACATTGGCAAATGCCGCACTAGCCTTAGAAGTACGCCAACAATGATGTAGCTTCCCATGGTTTCATTACCTAACACTAACTCTATGTTATCACAGCAATCTTGCGGAAGCACTGCATATTGAGGCTACAAAGCGCATTCTGAAGCATTTAGCAGAATGCAAAATTGCGTCTAGAATTGTTTGTGCTGTTTAAAAGTTGTCAAACAACACCTTATCGTCAGCACAATCAAGATCAGCCAATCTTTCCCTAGGTAAGATGTCCACATCGGCATCTAGTGACAGCCGCGGACAGTCCTCCATTACTTCACCCACAAAGAGATTAAACAAAAATGGTGAGGGCAAACAGTTTTGAAGTACGCCGCTCCTGATGCTGAAACTGTTGGACGGCTCGCCGTAAACCCTAACCATAGCATAAGTGTGAAAATAAAGCACCGCCAGCAAGCTCATGTACTTGGTCGATACACACCTGCGTTTGAGCGACTATAAAAGTGTAAATCGATTCACCGAATCGAACGCACCTTTACGGTCAAGAAATATAGTAATTGTTGGCCGGCGGCACACGAATCGGGCGAAGAGTTAAATCCGACCAACACATCCCACCCAGGGTGAAGCTCTGCCTATCCTTCCCTAACGTATGACACTCCAGCTGCAGTGAGTCGACGAAGCATAACGGATGCCAGAACCCCAGTAATCACTGGGGCCAAGCTGTCGTAAACCCTTGACTAAATACGCTGGTTCTTCCACGGTGTACTAAGACGATTGATAAGTAGTCGGATTCGTCTCCTTAAAAAAAATTAACACGGCAAATCTTGATCCTGAAAATAACGCGGCGGTCCCCGCTAATTGCGCCCAAGACAACCCAAAAGAAGGGTGCAAAAAGCAACTTTGTTCTGCTCCGAAAACGTATGCGACAAGCAAACCATTGCATGGTATTTATAAGGTGCACTGCGATCTACCAACATTCTCGAGGCAGAAAGCCGAAAGACAGACATCAAGAAAGTAGTTAAGGTCACTAAGCCACCAATGAGCATGGCAGAATAGAGGCCAAACAGGCAAAAAAAATAGTGGAGGTCACCTCTCGCATGTTCACGACATTTTCGCCTACTGATTTGGTGGGATCGTTTTCTCTGAGAAGGAGGCGGTTTTGGATGAAAAATGAATTCCTCTAGCACAAGCCAAGTCATCTAAGGTTTTTTCAAGATCCCCGAACACCTTCCTTGGATGTGGGAATTATTATCGAGTGACCCCAGTAAGGGGTCGCAGGTTGAAGCAACTGAGTCAAAGCCTCTACTCAAGCCTTCCCATCTTCCTTGAAAAGCGTCGGCACGAGGTCATCTGGGTCAGCAACCCTATTACGTTTGAGAGCCAAAATGCAAATTGTAGACCTGTTTTAGTGAGTGGTGCTAAATCTATCGCCCTGGGTATTACATTACAAGTCTGTGGCGGCAACATACTAGATGCAGAAGGCCAGCTAAAATGACTCAAATTATTCCACCCGTTGCTCTAACCTTCTGGAATTACAGGTGAGTGTGCCATCTGCCGCACTGACAGCTTCACTGCCAGATGGTCGCCTGGAACGAGTGGTACGGATAAGCCTAAAGAGTGTATTGATGTTTCCCGAAGCAGTAGCGATTTCCATTTCCACACGATCAGCCTTTAAAATACGTTTCAGTTCCTTACGGATGTCTCTCCCAAACTAATTATTTGAACTGCCAGGGGGAATTTTCCGTCTGGCTTCAAACTCCAGTTTTCTGCGAAACTCTGTTTGTTCAGCCCACGAACCCCCGAATGCATGCTACAGTGCCTGCTCCACGAATGGCCTGTGAGATTTGGGTTCAGCAGCTATTGGACTCTTTAGGGTGGGAGCTACTAAGGCTGCTTTCTAGGCTAGTTCAGTATTTATACTTTACTGACAGTACAGCAAGTTTCTCAACAACCAGTTGTTGCTGTCATTGGGGTCGTTGCCCAGCAAAAATGAGAAAGAAAGGACATGCGCTCTAATAAGATAAACAGTCCTGAATGGAACCCCGCCACCCGTAACTAACAGGCATGTGGTCTATCTGAGAGCAGACCTGAGTCGGAGAAAGATGTCGCCAAATATAAAAACGACGCGCACGTTACCTGGAACTAATACTGTCTAGAAATGGCTTATGCTTAGGGCCCACCTGTAACAGTCGCCCGCCATTATTCTAGTGATCTGTTGCTTTCCCAAGCTTGCCACCCAAACGTGACTCGGCCTCGTCAAGGCGGCCGAACTGGGCATTCATATCTCCGACCAAAACGACTCTTTCAGAACTATGAATTGACTGAAGGAAAGCAGCCAGATCCACGAAAAGGTGCCCTTGACACCGAAGTCACTAAAGTCAGTTGGAGCGTAGGCAGACATAATGAAAATGTTTCTGGAAGTTCTATGTCTAGGGCTGGTCTTAGTAAAATCTGCCGAACAAACAGCACAAAGTCTACTGTTAACAGAGGACCAGTATACCGATGCGGCTGCGACCGTCGTACTGAGGATTGTACCTACCCCAACTTGGCTGATGACGGCGGCTGTGGAGTTACCCGAAGTGTATAACCAGTATCGGGTAGCTAGTGTGGGTGCTGTTAGTCTCATACGTTGACCATTGTCGTGGATTACAGTCTCTGAAATGCAGCAAACGTTAGTATTCAACGAGTCTGGCATTCTTGCGAGAGCGGCCTGTTGACCTATCTGCTTTAGAGTGCGAACGTTGAAAGCACCTATATTAATTCGCATGTTAAGTCTAAGCAACGGACCATGGATGCCGGGGGTTAGGTGGTAAGAAATGAGAATAAACAACCCAGTGTTACTACGATTAGCTATATCCATTGCGGGACCTACAGAGCAACCACCAAAAATGGAGGTAGGGGGAGCCTGATAGCTAAATTTGATAAGACAGTGAGGGACGGATCAGAAGTAGCATGTTTTCGCCTACCCACCCTGCCGCAAACAGCAGACATGGCGACCTGGTTTCTACTGCGAGACGGCCGATGCAATGTGGAACTAACAGTTGTGAGTATTCATGGCTGTGTGTGGGCTGAGATACTGCTAGGACATCCAGACCTAGACAGGAGAAAGATTAGGGTCCCCAATCAAAGACGTTGGCTCAGAAGCCTGCACCTTAAGGTAATGGGTGGGTGACTGTATTAGAACTGGTACTTTTTCCGGAAAAAGACGCCCACTTTCTTCTACTCCTCAATATAGCTGTGTAGGAGACTGTTTTGTCAAACCTCTACCTATGGGCCTGTCCGGTATGAGTAACCCTATTGGTGTGGTCGTCACACCGTCCAGTTTAGCCCAATAGATCTTCCAGACGCGTAAGCCGTCAAACCGCGTCAACGTCCAGCCTCACTGTGACGGGAAGAAAAAGTCTACAATGAGCTACCATCCTAACGTGACACTGTTTCGTTTCGAACCATGAAACGTCTCGTCGCGTCCACTGAGCGAGTTTGCAACGCGACTGAAGTCGTAGTCATTGAACAAACTCTTAAGCTACCGTTACCTTCGACAAAGAGAGTTCAAATTATTGGCACCAACCCACTGGGTTCTTCAGTTTATGTATAAGTGCGGTAAGGGTTACGTCGGCAGAACCGATAGGTGCTTGAACTCTAGAATGAAGGTGCACCTGCCAAAATGGGTATAGAAAATGATTACTTTCTTCGTCCACGGATTACACGAGTCATCCCGTACCCCACTAGTGTTAACTACATAGTCCCGGTTATTGTTATTCGGTACTGAAGAGGCAATACAAAATTCTAGCATCTACCAGGAACACAACCACACTTTGTGTACCACCTCAGACCCAGAAGTTGTCTTCAATCAAAAGAGATCAACCTGTCAGTGTCACCACACATCGCGTCTATCAATTCATACGTAACTGCAAGCGAAGTTACGTAGGCAGAACCCAAACATGATTGATCTTCAGAGTGGAGGAACATTTGTCTAGACAGGTGCACAAGCCCGCATTACCGAACAACGGCAATGTCGCTGAGACAAACAATTAGTGTCCACAGTCACTAAGCACGTCCTGACCACTGATCACAACAGAGACAACTCTCCGGCTACTCCACCTTTCGCAAGGACCGACTGGCCAGCAAAGGTGGGGACGTAGCAGTCTGCGTTAGTACTAAATTACGCACAGCCCTAAACAGACTCAGCTCTGCTTTCACTTGAAAAGTCCCTGTAGATGACTGTTAGGAAGTCTAACTTATCACACGTCATTTTCGACTTTATTTATCGTGCCCCGTCCGCAGACCCAGAATGGGATGAAAGAATGCAAAGTGCCATAAAACGGGTCACTGCAACCCCGCAGATATCGCGCCACCGTTCTAGACGACTTCAACCTCCTGCACGTAGGTCTCTCCAGCGGACTAACGTCCGGTATTTCAGCCACTAAGTTCTACAATCTCGTGCAGAAAGCAGGACTTACCGACTATTTCAATCAACCCACGAGGTGGAGAGAAGGTCACAGACCATTCCGATTGGACAATGTTCACTACCGAACCCCACATATTGGATATAACAGTTGGGACGCTAATGGGTGCAAGCGAACACTCCACAATCAGTTTCCGCCTAATATGTGATGTCACAGTCACCCGCCTCTTGTTGTGGGCCCGACGCAATTTCAGGCGAGCCAACTTTCGAAAGATGTGAGAATACTTTTCTCAAGTCAACTGGCCGCCACTTAGAGAACGTAGCGCGGTAGACGAACATCTAGATCACATTATATTACACCTGACCACCGCAATAACTAGCTCAGTTCCAATTCACACTCCACAGCACACCTGAAAGTCGTATTGGCTCAAACCATCAACCAAACGTTCAATGAGAGAGGAGTGAGTCCTGTGGGATGCGTTTCCTCTTAGAAGAGATGGCGCTTCACACCTGACATACAAATGTTGTAACCAATGCATACCAGCCGTGCGCTCCGACCACAAGGTTCACCAGGTATAACCTGTGAGATCCATCGCAATGCCCTCACTGACCAGGTCGGAAGCTGCCATACCCTCCCTCACAGGACCTTCGTGACTATCTACCTCCAATTCTGAGGCAGCAGCGATATTGTGTTCAGCACGCATATGTTCTCAGCAACTCCGCGTCACGATTTCCTATCCTGATCGTCCCTCGGATTCACCTCCTAACTTTACACAGGCTAAAGTACATGCTAAGTTACTCCTGTCACGCGATGATACATCCCCAGAGCTTGGTGAGATGCCCCTCACTTACGCTGAAAGAATGCGCGGCGGAACCGCTTACTGGTTTGTTCTAACTGGTTGTATTCTAGCCACTTGGAAGCATGGCGTGACCTCCCCAACATACAAGAGTGAGGATCGAATGAACGCCAGTAACCTCAGACCGTTTTCTCTACTACCAAGCAAGTCAAAAGTGATGAAGAGCATTGTAGATGGTACCGCAAGGGACCATCTAAATACTCACACACTGTTGGCACCGGAGTAGCACGGTTTCAAAAATGATAAATCACGCACGACCAACCCTCTGGTTGCCGCTGACTCGTGGACGAAAGCTGCTGAAGAACGTCTCCCAGTTGATGCTGTGTTCCTATATTTCACAAAGGCGTTCGACAAGGTCGGTCACAGTATACCGCTGAACAAACTGAATAACGGGTTCATGCCGTGAGGTTAGTTTCCAGCTAAAACAACACCTGACCTGTCGCACACACACAGTTAGAGTTATTGGTGAGCCATCCAGGCCATTTAAAGCCAAAACTAGTGTGTCACAAGGCCCCAAACTGGGTCCTCTATTATTCTTAATCTACGTTAACGACCTCCCAGGCGTAACTTTCCTGTTGTGATGCATGCTGATGATATGAAACTCTGACAGGTTTTACATAGCGCTGAAGACTCTGATTTTCGAAAAGACCCGGATGCTCTGTATCTATGGTTCGTGGAAAACCGACTTCTCTTCAACACGTCCAAGTCAAAGACCATCACAGCACTGGAACATCCTGTTGGTGACGCCACCCTAGCTAATGTCCACCAGGAGCGCGACTTAGGTACCGTTGTTACATCAAATCTCACTCTTAGTAGTAACATTATGTTGCTGATAAAGAAAGCTAGTAGCAAGCTAACAATGTTCAGTAGGGTTCTTCGGAGTTTCCTAATCGAAAGCTTCTAACATATCTATAGTACACTGGTAAGGCCACCACTGGAAATCAACATTCAGGCATGTTCGCCCAACTGGGAGAAAGACGTAACTGCTCTATAGGCTATCCAGAGATGAGCCACTAAGATGGTTGAAGGTTTTTTCTCCTTATCGTGAGGACCGTCTGTCAAAAATGGAAGTACGCTCCTTAGTCTACAGGCGTTTGAGTGACGACTTTATACTAACATACAAAATCCTATGTTTCCCTAGTCAATTCAACAAAATATTTTCAAATTTGCCGATACAGCGTGTATCAGAGGGCATAAGTACAAGTTTTCCAAACGACGTAGTAGCCTAGGCTACTACGTAAGAGCTCTTACGTAGACGTGTCTGTCCGGTGACGATTGTCCCGGTACCGTCATTGGATGTATTCAAGAGGCACCTAGATGACTGGATTATCTCAAGATGGCTGTTGGCAGACGTACACGTACAGCTCCACGTACCTTCACTGTTTCAATACCCTTCCTTTCTTGTACTTTCCTTATCCCATTTCCCTCTTTTCTCCGTAATCTACCCTTCCCTTTGTTATACATCAAAACGGTGCAACCTTCCTAGGTGCTCGAATGCTGCTAGCCGCTCCAATACTCAACACATCCCTCAAAGTCTCACCAATTCAGCAGTTCACGTGATCGGAGCCGACGGACAACGATCGGATTGTCACACTGAGATCAAATACGTTGTGAAACCACACGCCTCGTACTACCGATTATTCGGTAGTGATGGCACAAGTGAGTAGTGAACTATTTATTGTGACATTTCNGGCACAAGTGAGTAGTGAACTATTTATTGTGACATTTCAAATCTACACTAGGATCCGTTATCAAACAAGTAGACAAGTTTATATACGTATATATATATATGTATTCGTATACTTTTAACATATGTAACCATATTTATATGCACGTGAACAAACTTTGAAATTATATAAATAAGCACACCTGTACTACTAATGCATAATAATACATATTTAAATACCTATACATACATAGAAATGTTTACATATATTGGAAGTATGAGAATATATATGCATATACAGAAATCTAACACAACATATCCACAGTATATGTTGCATCCATTTGAACACAATCACCAGGATGTTGTGCGTAAAACGACGGTCAAAATGGGTAGGTCGCCACGGGCGATAACTGTGACCGTGATTGGTCGGAAATGTCGTTCGCGTTCATTTACACAATGATTTTGGACTGACGGCTACCTTGGAGGTTCCCCCGGTTTTTGTAAATTTGTGATAGGGTTAAATGGAAGATATGAGGTGTCTGTCTTCTGTGCAAGTGCACGGTGAATCTAATGTGAATGTTGCTTGCAGAATGTGGTCTACGTATAAATGGAATAAACCTTCCCCCGGATTGACAAGCGCGC
>QNGE01001861.1:12208-67453 GCA_008508345.1 Paragonimus westermani
TTGGTTCTAAGGTGAAATACCGAGACCGGCGGAGCGCGGGGGCAACCGGACCCGGATCTAGGAAGTTCCTGGCGAAGTGGAGGGGACCGTAGGTGGTAGCTGAACGTCGTGGCCCAGTGTATTTGATAAAGAATGAGAAAAGTCAACATCGAATGCACGGAAGCCAGCTGTGTAAATGGTACGACACTCCGATCAGAAACGGATGCACACCATGTGTGTCACCAGCACCGGGGCCAGCACGCAGATCTTCGAGGGAACGAAGAGAACCTGAACGCCTTTTGTTACGACTGGAGCAATCTTTGCGGGGGGAGGAGTGTAGTGAGGAGATACGGTCGCACCATACTACTCACACCACTATTCAGTAGCAACATAGATCGAGATGATCGCGGATCGAGATAATCGCGTGATAAATACGGCAGAGATACGGGATGGATCGTTGGAGGGCAGAATGATATATAATGGCTTCTGCTACATGACGGAACTGATACATGGTGTCTGAAGCGACTGGAATATCCTCAGAAGAGTATGGTGTGCAAATGAGCGTTTCCGTTTCTAGTCGTGCTCAGACGCTTAAGTAGTGTGTTGTTTTCCCCAATAAAGTAACCTTTGTGTCGTCCGCCTTCTGGATTCACAACGCTGTTACCGCTCCCAAGGTATATGAACTTTTCAATAACCTCCAATGGCTCACCACTAAGGGTGAAAGCAGCCGCAGAATCCTGCAACAGCACATTACCTTTAGAAGATGCAAAGAGCATGTCAAACCGATGAAATACAACCCCTAGTCCGTCAAAGCCATTGTGGACTCTCTGTAAACCCTCACAGATTAGGATAGCGTCGCCTGCAACTTCTCTTTCGAAGCCAAAGGCCTGAGAGCGGTGCCACACCATCATATCCGCAGGCCATCAGGCACACTCTAAAACCCCGTCTACTGCAAAGCGGAACGGGAGAGGAGAAGCTGGACAACCTCCCTCTTGAGGCCATGAAGGTCGGCGATACGCTTCCAAAAGCCCTAACCCGGCCAGAGTTCTGGTGGCAAAGTGCCTTCAGTGTGTCGATTTACTTCTTGGGTATACCCGAGTATTTCTCGATAGATAGAGTGTGGTCTGTCAAATGAACCGAAGGCCCCCTCTGATGTTCGAAAACACAACAATTATCGGCCTTCTATATGAATGGCGGAGTTAAGGCATCAGGTGGAGTATGGATGTGTGATCAGTGCGGCCGCGGCCACAGCGGAACTCAGAGTGCACCATACGGATATGTTCTTCGCGCATTTCGCCCAATCGACTTAATAAAAATCAGGCTAGCCCAACGGCGATTGGCATAAAAAGTGAAAATGAGGATGACGTTAGCTAAAACACGGTCATTTGGATTGACTTCTGCGATCCAGAGTTTCTGGAGAATAGCTGTCAGCTTCCTGACTAAGATTGTGTCCCTACAATCGGAATGGACACAGCGTCTTGTGATGTTTCTGGAACTTGCTTTTAAGTGAGACTGTCGTTTCTGAGGACAGACGAACGTCAACAGACAAATGAATAAAATCACAGCCGGAAGGCATAGTCAATGGTGAGGGTTGACATTTGAGCCACTGTTGGAAATGTGCACGCCAACGTCCTAAGCGCCGTTACTGGTCATGATTAGGTTCAACACTGGTCTCACAGGTGGCCTCGTTCACACGTGGCTTCATGCTACTCGTTGCTCCAATGGGATGGAAAAGCTTCAAGAGGGTTCTTTGAAGCAACGGGTTGTTCCACCTCGATAGTGTTTTTGCGTTTACCAGACCTCGCGATCTTCTCGTGGTTGATTACGGAATTCCAAAGGATTAGCTTTGTGAACTGAACTGTACTCGGTGCTCGATTGGATGATCCGGCGAGCGTCAATGATTTCCGGTGACTGTATAGTGACCCACCGATTGCAAGCTGAACGAGCAGTGGTACCACATGAGACAGTACCACAGTTATCCATTGCATATTTGTGTCCAATGTGTTTCACTGTCGCCTGGTATGTAAGGCTCTGGACTAAAGCCATGTACTTTCTCGTAAGCGTAGAGCACTTGTCTTAGTTTAAAAGTCAGTTTACAGTTGACGAAGTGGCCACCCAATATAGCTAATTTGACACACTAGTACATCATCAGAATCGACGTATGTGTTCCAAATTGACTTGCAATCTCAGGAACAGCCACATCAGCGATAGCTAACGGCTATGTTATCAGCGGTTCTCCACGGTTGACTCAACGATGAAGATTAGTAGTTGCCAGAAACAGACTGTTATCAGTGCGGGGCTGCAACAAACGTTCACGGTTGTCTGTTTGACAAGTACTACAGTATCGCGGGCCACTTAGGTCAAGCTCGCCAGCATCTAGCCCGTCTACCTGAAAGTTCAAGTCTCCTGCCGTAACCACAGTGTCTATATGCCGCTTGCTTTGCAGAAGTTATAAAAATCATCTCTGACTGCGTCTGGACAACAGTTTGTGCGAGCATATGCCGCAACACCAAAAACAGGCAGCATTTGTAATAGACGCCTTTCACTGTACCCTATTTCTGAGTTTGACAGCGCAAAGACGGCTGCTGATGATCATGCAGTCAAACAGCGCCTTCTCTGTCTCCACGCTTAGAACCATTTCAACGCCATTCTGAGCTACACGGTATTCAGACAAGCGCACATTGTACGTGCATAGTGAAGTGGCTGGAGGACATTGATGTTTTAGCACTGAGCTAAAATCCTATAGCCGTGTTTTCGCAAGACAATAAATATCGATGGCGAAGGTTTCTAAAGTATACCAGCCAGGGAGCCCAAGCCACACAGGACTGTTGTGACGCCTGCCTCCTGTAGGCTTGGGATGGTGATCAAACTGGTTCACACGCCCTTCGAATGGGGTCCAGCCGTCCAAGATACTCCGGCAAAACTTGTCGGTGCCAGTGATCATCGTGGTGATCCGCACGCCATCTTCTAGAGTTGCCCATGGTTGGTGGAGTTATAAAATGTCCTCATCCCACACGGACAGCACACTGGAAGAAAGGCATGCTGTCCGGGAGCCCATGTACACCCATCTGAGTATCTGAAACTCTTTTGTGGTGTGGTAACATACGTCATGTCGTAGTACCGTCGAACAGTTTATAGGAGACCCGGTTGCTAAGCCTGAGGTCGCTATGCTCTGGTACTACTACCGCTCATTGTCCGCGACTGCGTATTCGCCGGGAGAAAAGCGTTTGCTTCGCAGTTAACTCGCACGTGAATGGCCGTCCCCAAATCCACGGCATAGCGATGCATTCAGGTGAGGTTGAGCTAGCCTAGCTGTTTACACGGGCACCGAGTGTCGACCCTGAGAATAAGCCACCGATACATAGTATTCGCCAGGGAGGAATTCGTATGAATGACGTTAAGACCGCAAACGTGACCGAGACACAACAAGCATTTAGTTTAAGTCTGAATGATGCGTTCGTTATAGCAGCCTACTGACTTGTTTGTTGGAGCGTGCTACCCTCAAAACCACACGTGTTCATAAATCGCCTTGTTGGTGATCCATGACCCAAAGATCTGGTTCACTAGATGGTGGCTAGACATCCAAACTTGGGAGCACCGTGAATAAGACGCGGATGCCTGACTGAGCTTGCTTTTGCATACACCAGATGTATTCGAAGGTATAACAAGTATTTGAGAGGTACCCTATAGTTATCCAAAGCTTTTAGTAATGCGTCATTGATCAAGCTGAATAGTTAGGTGATCGGATTGCTGTTCGATAATATCCTTTTATGCTTTTGAAGGAGACAGCAAGATTGCAGCCAAGAAACTAATCCTAGTTCATACTTGTGTTACCGTGCATCACCATCTGAAGACTCGCATGCAGTAAATCGTACGATATGCAACCTTAAAAACGTAGGTGATTTTCATCCGTCTTCTACCATTTGGTCTGGCTAGCATTGCTGCAGTAATATAAGGGGGTAAAAACGTAGACCTGATTGATAAATTAGCCAGCTATAACTTGAATGATCAAAACATGCCACTTGAATTGAAGGGTGAAATCAATCGTCAGTTGGAATTTATACGTGTTTGTACAGCACAGTTCCAGCGGTTCATTTTAGCGATCGGTAAATGAGATAAAATTCTAGGGTGCTCTCTATGTTTATGTTGCTCGTTTAATCCCATGTGCATAAAATTGGGGACTTATTAGGCTAGCTATAGCTTGTTTTCACGCCGTTGGTTTGGGTGGACACACTGCAGTTTGACCTGCCAATTCATGAACCTGTTGCCGTAACCAGCGCAAATGGACAATCCGTTGTAGACCTGGATTCATTCACAATAACGGGCCGAAAACAAGCTACACTTCAGTTATATATTTAAAAGAAGCCGCGCAAGCGATGCTCATAGTGGGATAGGTGATCAAACCGAAGGTGCGAGTATTCCAACACTCGGTGAGATGTCCCAACGTGGCGATGAGATTTGTCCAAAAGTCCACAACGATTGAATTGCGGGTAACATGGGCGACCGGACGAACCATCGCTCAACGAAATTGGACCAACGGACGAGAAACGGTAGACGAAAAATTTACGACAGAAAGCGTCAGTCACACATACCAGACTGGAGTACACACGATGTGAGAGTGGAAAGCGCCGCTGCATTGTGGACTGGAATTCCGATCCATAAATGTGAGCACGCGCGTGGTGTGGAAAGGTGCGAGTTGGACGATAATGACCGCGATTCACCGAACGACCTTTTGTTACAACAGGACTGGTGACCGGGTGGATAACCGCATTTTCTCGTAATACGATGTTCAACCGGTTTTATCCTTCACTCAGACTGCCTCTGCCTGATGAGCCCAAACAAAGACGAAACCGGCCCTGAAGTGTCGGTTTCAGAATGAGCATCAGGAAGGATTACAAGTTTCATCAGTTATTTCCATCAGCAAACCTGTCAAAGTCTGTACTCAATAAACTGTTACTGACGTTTACACAAAACTGACATCCGGAAGTTATATGGACAAAATTCGGGACGATATACAAGCCGCATTGAGCAGAATAAAGCTATGTACAATAATTTATCCTTCAAGACTGATAGGCTGTTCGAAACCATCAATGTGACTTCTCCCACTGCTATTGGCAGAACGTTTTTGCGTCGAACCAGGTGTTCTTTCCAGCTTCATTTCAACGTAGTGGTCTTAAGTGAACGGTAATATGGCTGCTTGCGCTGTCCTCTTCTAAGTGTGTACTCCTTTGATTGCTTCCATGGAATCAGTCGAGTTCGCCACCGAATCAGAGGCCTTTTTAAACGAGTCTATTAAGGTCGTCTAGGTTAACGCAATGACGGAATGACAAGGTCGACAAATAGTGCCACATCATAGTTAATCCGATTCGTTCTATCCATATGGCAGACGTAAGTTGCTCACTCACCAGGTTGGAGGTTGCACAGTGAAGAGCAAAGAGATATGGATTTGTGGCCAAAAATGAAGCGACTGCACAACCTACTCCTGTATCCATAACTTGTAACTACCCTGGTCCACTCATCTCCACTCTTTGAACGGGTCAAAAACCAATGTTGAAATGACATCTGACCGCTTGTTAACCACAGTTTGTCTGTTTGTATAAATTCAATCCTTCATTGTTTATCCTGATAATGAATATCTTGAGAGCTCATGATATAAATATTTACATTGAATACCACTCACGATTGATCGCAGCACTCGTATTCCTGTAAACTTTCGAGCCGGCCCTTTTCCAAAGGAGCTGGCTGGAAAGTTTAGAGGGACTCGAGTGCTGCGATCAATTCTAAGTTACGTTCAGTTTTTACGAACCAAAAATTCCCCATTACTTACCAGTCATACAAATATTTTTAGACTACTGTACCGTCCGGAGCGTACCAGTTGTTAGCCAATCAGAGTGATGCCTTATTCCTGACCAGACACTGACCAAGAAACAATAGACTGAGCCAGGTTGAAGTTATCAAAGACAAGCCAGTTGACCGGGACGTGCCATCCGCTGCATCGTTCGAAGTCTGTTAGACTAACCTTCATATCATTAGATTACTCCCGTTGTGCGACTTGTCTACTTGTACATAAATCGAGTGATGCGGTCAGGCTGTTTCCGGAGAGTGACGGGAGCAGTGCGTTTCACGACAGTATGGTAGATAGACGACTAACCTTGTGAGACTTCTATGGGGAAGTAGTTATCATCATACAACCAGAGATCGTTCAATGCGTTTGGTTGCTGGCAAGCAGTCAAGACATATTCATATGTGAATCCGCGGTCCTCGAGAGTAATTAAAGTGAGAAATGTGAGGGACAACAAGAAAAATACGGTGTGACGGGGCTGCTGATGGTGCGCTGCGTGAAATATATACGGGTTTACTTGAATTTTTGCAGCATCCCCTTAGGTTTTCAGCTCATAATGTCATTTCTTTGCAGAAGTACATAGCAACAGAGAACCAAGTTTATGGTAAATATTTTGCATTACCTAACTACTTCAACAGAGGTAGGCAACTGCAAAAGTGGATGCGGAATTGATCATACGTATATATACTTACATCAAGAAAAATAATCACACCTGGTAGCCACAGCAAAGTTGGAAAACCTAGGCTAAAAGAGTATAACATTGTAAAGGCATCTCTAACTCCCAGCCCGAGCCCTTCCTAAAAGCATAGTTTATCACTTATGCACATCGCATCCTGGGCCTGTTCACGAGGCACGTAATGCCCTGGGGGTGATGAGCTTTGATGCAAAAGCCTTTAACCCCCCNCCCCCCCCCCCAAAAAAAAAAAACATGCACCGGCCACCTGGCTGATGTCTACAGCTTAGGTTACGTTGTGTGGTACGTCTACGGAGCGACAGGTGATAGGGTGACGTGCATTGTGTCCAGAAGATCGAATCCCATGTACAACAGCAAAAGAGGAGTTTGCTCAAGGTGAAAAGATATTCAGTCAGTTGATTTGACGATTACCCGAACTATTCACTAGCAACACAATTAACGTGTTATGAATTCGCCATGTCTTGACTAAGTCCAAGAAAAAGCCTTGCGAGACTGAGTACTCTACCTCTTTTGGATTTGGCACGAAGTTAACTTACGAGACGGCGAAGCATTAAAGCTATACACACAAATACGTTGTCTCGTACTGCTATGGGACATCAATCTGTTATAGAATTAATCAGTAAAAAGCCTGTAGGAAATTTATCACAGAAACTGAAGATAACAGAAAAAATGTAGTCAGTAAGTAGAATAAAAACTTCGGTTGAACTACATATATGCTGAAGCGACCAACACAATCTACTGATGTCTTCCACCGAAAATCCAGTGACTACAATCCGGGGACAGTATAGCTAATGTAACGAATAGTTTTGTGAGAGGAAAAGTATTTTAGACGAAAGACAAAATTCTGACTAGAAACAAGATATTTCCACCACGTGGTAAGCAAAAATCCCTATAAAAAAATATAGCTTCGATATAATTAACGGTTCGTGGCTTGATGCGACAGTAAATCCAACAGATTTGTTATTTGGCTGAGTAGAATACTTTACTAGACTTTCGCCCTTCTCAAGAGTAAAGAATAATTCTATACATGTTGAGTTTAACGTTAACTGATGGGCTCTAGACCATTCCACTACATGAACAGTTAAATCCGGCTAGTTGCTACCATAGTAGCAAAGTATCACGACATTATCAGTGTACTTCTACGCGGAGACATTAGGGAATTATGTAAGTTAGTCCACACATGATGTAAAGGAGAGGAGAATCGCATTCTGGGGAACTCTACATTTGTTTGACGCGCTTGATGAATTAAGGCCCGTTGGAAACTTATAACTCATTTGCGAGTTAGGTGTGATGTCTACCTAAGGCTAAATGAAGTCTGCACCGGAGGGAGGGTGGTAAGATCACTTACATGAAATGTGTGGAAGCTCAGTCTGTTTCAAGATCCTAGGTGACATTATAAATCTTTCGGCTAGTTTAAGATACTGTGGGTTGAACTTTCTTCCGTACAGTGAACTGGTGTCCCAAAGGAATAACTGGAATTGGGAAAACAGCTCTGAGAATTCGCCACTTCTATTTGGTATTTCGGATATGAAGTTAACTGGACAGACAAACAATGCAGGTATCGACCAGAAGGTATGATAGGCTAACTGGGTCGGTTATATGAAGAATTTTTAAGAATATTTGTGCTACCTGATGCTGCTTATATGCTTCGAAGATAGCAGAACGGTAGCAGATCGGTCTGTGTGTATCAGATTCAACTTGCTATGTGAGAGTAATACCCATATTTCGTCAGTGGTCCGCAGTTTCCCGCCGTTTTATACATCTTTGGAAAGGGCCTACCACCAGCAAAGTCGAGCGATCATCGTATCCCTACAAAGAAAAATTGGAACTCCATCTCAAACTGAGCGTTTCGGTCCATCGGACCCGATAATGAGGTTCATATATCGAGATCAGCTTCCTTAACGATAGGCTAGCCTAGTCTACTCTGAAAACACTTTAACACATGCATCACCATCTATGCCATATTCTAATCGCATAGTTGTGCTACAATCAAGATTACAGCAGGTACTTTGATGTAAACATTTAGACGCACACCACAAGTATAGATTAAGTTTCACGATCGTGAAGAACACGTGCACCTAATGGAAAGTGGCAAACTAAACTATATTGAAAATAAGTTAATTGGAATCACTTAAGTTACAATCTGCTACGAGGTGATTGTAGATATTCAGCCCAAAAACACCGGCTGGTTCGTCCTTGGTTATCACAATTTATTATTGTGCCAACTAATAGCTCGCCAATCTGATTCAGATTAACTGGACTTTTCCAATCAGCTTTGGTTTGGCTGCACATATTTGCTCGTGATCTGTAACCGTTTGTCATGGAATTACCCGAACTGTCTCGTTTCGCTAGTGAGTTGTTTTCGACCAATCTACTTACGACAACCGAATCAAGAAAAATGTAGACCGAAGAAATGAATTACCAGAGTGGGGCTATCTTCGCAGAATGCGTATGTTTAATGCGTTAGCCACTGGACTTGATTCAAATCCGACCAGTAATCTCTGGTGTGCCTTCAGCAAATAGACTGTGAAGGTAGAATACATAGTCCCGTACTGAAAGTAGAGGATATTTTGAGGCAGTACTGAAGTGATCTAGGTCTAACTGGCAGCAATTTGCTTGTGAAGAACGGGCTAAAGTGAGAAGGTGCAAAATGAAAGAATTCCTTCTCACCAGTTTCTGCAGAGAATCACATTTCGAAATGGCTTTATGGTTTGCTAGTTTTATCCTCTGCTTCGCTATGAATAAATGTATTTCATGCAATTGTTCATTGTTTTGACATGCAGTGACCTCAGCCAGAGCAGAAAATAGACACTATGCTGTCCACCGTAGTAAAATTATTCGTAATTGATTGTGTGATCTTACATTTTATTGTACCTCCCCGTGCACTCCTCTAACGAAATAAGGGTTTCATTCATCTTGCAAGTCCGAACTTCATTAATAATTTGTCACAGGAATGACTTGAAATTCTGCATTTTTATCAGTAATGTGTTGAGCTAAACGTTTGTGCATCATTGTGGCAATCGCAGGTTTTGGGCAAGCGGACCGAAAATGACAACACTTCATGACTATGTGTCCATCGTTTGGGGTGATACGACAGCCAACCAGAAGTGTCCTCGATACATCGCCACCATTGGTCCGATGACTGCCAAACAGGCCAGTCTGCGCTACATTGGCTTGAGGAGGACGCGAAGTGATTGACACCTGTTTGTCTCCCAATGGTAGGATGCGGTGACCGGTAAAGTCACGAGACTGTGAATCGGTTGGTTTCAGGGCTGCATTCGGGCATACGGAATCGATCGCATCCTTTAGCATACTGGACGCACTGGTGCCTTTGGCCGCTATGAATGCGTGCTGTGCTCTGCAGCTGAACGTCGAGCAACTATGCAAAGAATGACTGTTTGCCTCGGTGACCAGCAGTGTACAGATGGGGCTGGCGACGTAGTTATGAACCGTTCGTTCTGCCCCAGAGGAATGATACTCGGGTTCCCGACAGACCTTTCGAGAGTGGCCGGTGCTCCCGCAAGCGTGGCAGGTAGCATTATGAAAATGGTAAGTGGGCCGAACTTGGAGGTAGCCGCAAAACAGGCAGCGATTCACAATCCTAGGATTCATTGATGAGTTGAACTACTGAGTTCTTCATAACTGCGAACTGGTTTGAAACAGATCCGTCGACTTTTGGAAGAGGACCGTTAACTCTGCAGAGGTTTCTGCGACAAGGTCGCTGTGTTTCAGACGTATATTACGGGCCTCCAAAAACGTCAGTTCTTTCCTGACAAACATCTCTCTTTGCAGAGTGAGGTTGTTGATCTTTACAATTATATGGTCGCACAGTTACGCTTCTAAACAATTACCATAATTACATATAGCTTTTGCATTCGGGGAAAAATGGTTACCAATAAATGACAGTCACGCCTTTGTGCTAACATTCACAGATCCAGGTCTCGTAATACATCTCTCACGTCCTTTGAAACCGATGATCACTACGACGAAAAAGAACTGAAGTACGGGTTTATTCATCAATCTGTTATTGCTCCGGGCATAAACTTTTGTTAGCACAGAGTAACAAATGGTATCTACGTCAGTATTACGCAGCTGGCAGGGATCCTCCAAAATATGTCATAGTAATAACAACGAGTGGGGTTATTAACCGCTTTGTTCTTTTAAAAAGTGTAAATTAATTCACGCCAAGTTCATACTTAGACGTAACATCCCGCTGGTTTTGCTGTGTGAGAAGGAATACACAAGCATTTCGAGTCAGATGTTGATTTTAAAATGTAGGCATGATCAATCTGCAATCAATGTTTTTGTAGTAACATCAGTGAGTGAGATCCATTCGGGAGGTCACCTAAACGTTGCTACAGGCTATTTTCAATTAAGCGCTTGAAATCCTGTAGATACCTTTTTGAACCTTTCTGGCATCCATTTGATAGTTAGGACAGTATGGTCCTCATAACTCAAAGCGTAATGAGATTCACAGCTAGATGACAAACACCGCCCCCGACAACTCAGCAAGAATTGAAGTCGACTGCCCTGGTTATCAGGCGCAGGTCATCAGAATAATATTTTAAACAACACGATTTTAGTCAGAAAGAAGCAATACTTTAACAGCCTCTGTTTCTCATTAGGACCATTACGAACCTCGTATCCGCAGGATAACAAAACAACGACTACTACCGGTTCGAAGTGGGATAATGGCAACAAGATTAATATCGGTATGCCAAACGGTACATGAATTACCCAACGAAAAAGTTATAGTCCACTAATCAAGAGAAAGGGTTGATCAGCGAAATATAGCTGATTTAGGTAAAACTTGCCAGAATTGAGGAAAAAATCAAGAAGTATATGGACATCGTGAAGACCCGGAATTAGATATTACGATTAGCCCTAGAAATTGTACTTAAACTGAAGCCTCAAATGCAAGTAATAAGGTGAACGCCTCGTGCTGGTTGCAGCAAGCAGTTCACATTCATTAGACGTGAAGCCGAATTTGTGGGTGTACAACAGTATTAAAGAAATCACAGTCTATCATTAGCTGATCGTATCAGCACGTACAAAGTCACAAACTATAAGTTAATCGATGTAGTACAAAACAATGAGATAGGCGAATAACGGGAAGGCCTAGCATTGAGATTGTTCGTCCAATCCTGATGCGGTATCTTTAACGCAGCGTTTGGATTGGTCCATTGTTAGATCTTCCATTGTGTCGGGGTTTGGATTAGCAGTGAATCAAGTAGATTTGCACCAAATCATGAGTTATTACAACCTATCCACGATTTAGTTTCGCAATATTCCGCACACTCTTTGAAGTTTGTAGATTAGAAAAACACCTTGGGGAAATGTTCAGGAATTCAGTCTACATCAAGATCTTAGATTATATTTCGATTATACAATTTGCCCGGTTTCATGTTTTTTGTTAGTGATCACACATGCGTATGCCGGTGAAACCAGGCCCCACCACTCACTGTAACCGAGGTTCACTGAGTACACACACCTGAGAGATGGCAACGAATGAAAAGCCGACCGTGCTTCTGGTGAATTTTGACCATCGGACAAATACTACATATGCCATTCAAAAGTGCACGTTTATGTCCATATAATACTCTAGCAAACCACATGAATTCAGTGGATGATTCAACATATTGAGGTGAACAGCTAATTGTAAACAAACCCTTTGAGCGTTAGTTGAACTGTCTAACCTGAAGCAAGAATCCAAATTTAGTTCAGTCACGTACTTATTCGAAACAAAAACTGGGAGATTGCATTATTATACATAACTTGTCTGTACATAATTATTTACACACACCTTCAGCAATCAGGTAGCCACACCCTGGAAGCAGATTGCAAGCAACGGGTGCCGCACACTCTGTTGGCACAAGAGTGGTCGGCTTCTTAGGACTCGTTCGGGCAACTTCCAATTGTGTGCACGAATGCGGACAGAAATCCGCCTTTTTTACACTAACCTTGCAGACCTCGTTGCTTAGTTGGACGGGAAAGTCACTTCTTCATTTTTTTGCCTAAATGACTTCCCAGCGACAGTTTCACTGACTTACTGTTGAGGCAACCGGTACATTTTCCCCCACAAATATTGTCCATCTTCTGATAGCAAATTAAAAACTTTAATGGAAGTTTGCGGCGAGAAAAAGGTTCGTGAAGAAATTTTCTACCATGATACTGCCCCTTTTTTTACAGCAACCAGACTAAAGCGGAATAGAACAACGATTGCCCGCCTCCTTGAACTTTGTTCATACACCCCAAAGTACAGTAACAAATTGTATGTGGTCCGTAGGGTTATCATTGTTCACCCAAATTTTGATATTTTAGGCCTTGCCTGGTAGGTTGGCTATCACTGTGTATCTACTTTTCTACTCATTGAATGTCAACAAAACATTAAATTTGTAAGTATTCCTGCAGCTGGACGTAGGTACTTACAGCTGTCTTCTTATAAGTGAGGAATTACCCGTTGATATCGGTCTGGTTTGGCCAGCTGTTTTATCACATCGAGTTGGTTTTCTTAGCTTATATAAGCGGGTTCCAAACAAAAGACTGCGGACTACAAGCTCATCAAAACTTCTATTCCACAAATACTCGTCCGATTAGTTTCACTCGCATGTACAAAGAGTAAATTGTGGTCCGGCAAACACCTCCAGTTTTGCAAAAGATAACTGGTTTCCGAAAAGATCCCGAGGGTCCAAAATACCGTGAATTTTTTTTGTTACAGTCTTTCTGATCCTTTTAAACTGTTTGAAGACGTTCGCTAATGTTACCCTACTAACGACTACCCTGATCGCTCCAGTGCCAGGAGTTGACAAACAAAAACAGGCTGGGAAGTGTAGAATGATGAGGAAATAGTACACTTAGTCACTATCAGATTAACTGATCAATTCTGTCTAAAAGAGGAGACCGTTGTTCAACCGTCCAGCTGTCCACAGTACACCAAGTGACCTTTGTCACGAATTCACACCCAGTGTACACATACCACTAATAAAATACCCTACACACCTGACGGTATGCACTACCTCAGTCCAGTTCTATCCCATCCGATAACCTCATAGGTGTGCTTTCTTTAGACATCCCACAATGCTGGGTTATGGCCATGGATTAGAATGCCATAACAATCGCCCAGTGGAAAGCGCATCACGTAAGACACGTTTGGAGTTCTAAGTCAGTTACGTATAGTAGCTGCTCCCCTGATGGTAATCGATACACAGCGGAACATCATGGAGAATTGGCCCAAACCTATCTTTGGGTATCCAGGAGAGGAACAGTACATGGATGGCGATGTACTGAGTACCACTGTAACGCGCAACCGAAACCAGCGATCGCGCACAAATTGAATTTGAGTTGTGTAACGGGGCGTGCTGCTGTGTTATCGGTGCCGTCTTAGCTTTCGTTTGTGTAGGTCGTGTGCATGGCTTACTGGGTCTTCAGCTGATGCTCGTTTGTATTGTTCCTCTTTTCAGGACTGTTGCTCGAACCCCTACTTCGGAAGAACACTGTTTCCCGGTGCATCCATATTACTCCAGATGCGGGCCACAAGTGCTACGGACAGTCTAAGCGGAAGCTGCTGGCCAGCATGTTACACCACCGGAATAGGAGCCTGAGTCCAAAACTCTTCGCAAAATTTTTTTTACATAAAACTGGTTTCCCAAAACAGTTATATAACGCCACATCACACTGCACAAATTATGTAGCAGAGCTAAGACACAGCAACCACTAGGGAAAAATTGTTAGTCATGAGTTAGTCTCCCACTAATTTGTTAATCTGTTTCTTTCATAAGGGCAACCTTTTCGTATCCATCGTTTTTTTGACAGACCTGTTGTGATAGCACAGTCCGTTAGGGATCCAACGTAATTACATTTTCTCTATTTTCACTCATTGATGCTTGTTGATTCCAAGCTCTACACTGCTTTTCAGTTGCCGATACGTTTGCCAACAGCCAGCTGCTATCGGTAGTGGGCTGTGGCGACCAAAACACTGAAACGATGGAGCCTATCGTTATGACCTACAATGTGTGTATAGCTTTGTGCCTGCAAGCAATTCTGTGCTCTGTACATCGATGCACTGACGTCGTTCTCTAACTCGACCCAGTCGGGAGGCCTGTTCTGAATGTGAACTTTAACCGAGACATCCTGTGGTATGGTTTGAAATGATTTGTTGTCCGGTCCTCACTTGCGGGGCAGTCAGTAGTAATCAGCACTGTAAGTAGGAGCAGGGATGCTTCAAAAGTTTTATGAGATACCAAACTTAAAGAAATCAAGCAAAGAATAGATGTTCCGTACATTTTTCTCTTTGCTTTGTTTCGTATATCGATGACCCTCTTTTTTAAACTTGATATCCATAATTGTTGCGATTAGATCTTAGACCGAGGTTGATTGAACGACCATAAAGCAATGCACTCAATTGTCCTCATCCTGTCTTTAATAAGGCTACCTGGACAGGGCTGCGTACTCAACCTGCATTCGTGACGCCTCTCACTACTTCTATCCACTCAGGCATTCCTTCACCTTCATACTACCACTGCACGAACGTGAACACGGTTGACGTGTTAGAGTGGGGTGAACAGTGACCGTTGAACCTGAACCGGACCACAGCTTGACGGAATAAGTATAGACAGGCCTACCGGAGAAACTGACACCTTACTCTATTACACGACTGTTTGAGCCTGGAAAATCAGCTCTAAACAGAACAGCCCAGTGGTTCTGAAGCTCACATGCAGTCACTGACGGAGGTGCTTGCCGGAATGAAGAATACGTCCATCTTTGCTGATATTTTTTTGAGTTAGAAGATTGGTGCATGACGGTGAAAACGAACTGTATAAATGTTCGAATAACCGACAGCTATGTGAGTGCTCACGTTGTTGGGTATAGGCCATGGTCGAGGTGCTGCTTGTGGACCTCCATCCCAAGTTTGCGTTGATGGAGACATTGTCGATAACCGCGCAGACTTTCGCTACTCGGGTAGCAACCTGTCCACAGATCTGTTCGTGGACCCCGAGTTAAGGGCGCACGTGGCGGAAGCTAGTGCTGCTAAGCCAACTGTCCACACATATGTCCGTGGATCACGAGTTAAGAGCTCATGTGGTGAAAGCTGGTGCTGCTTTCGGACGTCTTGGAAGACCTGCGTGGAAGAACTGCAGCCTTAATGTCACCACCAACTGGGGTGTCTATCGCCCAATGGTGCTATCCATACTGCTGCACGGCAATGAAGCGTGGACATGTTATCAGCGGAACGTGAGATATTTGAGCCGCTTCCATGTGCAGCGTCTAAGGACTAATCCTGAGTAGTCCGTGGTCGGACATCGTTCCGAACACTTAGGTACTGTGGCGAGCGGACGTGGATGGGATGGAAGACATGCTTATGCTGAATCAGCTCTGTTGGCTCGGTCACGTCCGTCGGATGGGCGATGACCGTTTCCCGAATCAGCTGTTTTGCGGACACGTCAAATCCGGTAAGCGAAATCCTGGTGGTCAAGAGGGGAGATTGCAGGTTGTTGTGCAAGTAAGTCTTTCGCGTCGTAACATCGGTTTTGGAGGTTGCGGGGAGTGTGAGTTGAACCGGACGGCCTGAAGGAATGGGATCCGGGCGGGTATCCGCAACTTCAACTAGCAATTGTTGCTCGGCCGAGAACAGAAACGCGTGGTACGCAAGGGAATCACGGATTTCATAGGTGGTTGTGGCGTGACTATACGGTATTGCGATGTGTGCGGCCGCGAGTGTGCTTGCCGTTTGTGATAAGTAGGTCACCAACGTACCCATAGCACATCGTTATGTTCAGGTCAGGTAGGCCATATCAGTATATCCACTATGCATCGACCAAGAACATGGTCGTCTGGCAATTAATCCGCTCCTCTTTTCAGAAACATGGGTGACTGCGGTCTTCTATCCATTCATTTCTTCAGCTGTTTTGGTGTACTGTATGGTGAATGGTTTGTCTGACTTTTCGTAGTTCAATGTGAATTTTGTTTTTCATCCTTATCTTCTCTGAGATGCACTAACCTGCACTCCTATACTGTAATGCTTCTTGTATTACAGTTCACAAATCTTTCTTCTCAGTTTAGATCTCATTCTTGTAGTCTCTCTCTGTTTGCTTTCTGAGAGATAACTGTTTCCTTTCTGTGCTAGCTAGTCAACTGTCTAACCAGCTTTGGCCTGCTGCACACAAAGGCCCCACTCACACACCTCCTGGTATCGTGTAATTCAAAATGGTACGTCGCGTTGACTAGAGTAGAGTGTACGCCTGATAGACTATATGGTGATGACAGTTATTACTAAGTTCATTGCGGCACACTGTCGCCAGTTTGTCACGCTTGCACCAACGTGTTGTGTGTAGGTCCTCGACGGTGACAAATGAGAACACAGACTGGAACACGCAATTGCCCATTTAAGAGAAATCACAAAATGACTGGCTTCACTAACGTTTCTAGGCGTGAGCATGAGTTGCGGCTCGTGAAACTACTCTGATACCGCAACTCGCCGCCTAGCTTTTGCACGATTAGAGCTTTCTGCATGTTTTCACAATATGTTCAGCGGGAGAGACCGGTTACACAATAAGTTTGTTACGCTAACCTTATACCTCAGTGTTATTTTAGGGTAGAATTCTCATACTTTAGGTACAGACTACCACAGTCTGCTTCCGTTTTTCATTCCAGAGAACTCTGCCACGAATGAGCAGAACAGTGTATACGGTCATGATAGCAGAGGTGGCTGGACCAAGGTCACGATTATGCAGGAGTGTCACTCACTGAAAAGTTGTCTAACCACCTAACAGTAAATAGATGTTAAGTGTATACATCCCGCTCACACTGATTTTGAAAGTGTCTATGCGTACCTTTCTATGGAGTGGCTGATGCGATTAGCAACGTGCTCCCATTGTTGAATAAATTTGACAGAGTTTTACGTATAGTACCCCTTTGGGGTTAAGGATACTGGGCACCTCGGTTGTACATAAGAGCCCAATAAACCACAACATTCCGGCTGGTACTTCCATGACGTCAAAAAATTGCTTTCCGTCTAAATGCTGTTCCAGAAAGTGGTGACTAACTAGGTTTTTGATGAAAACCAGCCACTATAAATAACCGTTTAACCGAGCTCTACCTTACTGAGTGATATACCGTGATGGAATATATAGGTGAGAAACCCCACTTGATTTAAAACTTCTGTAATCGCAATGCCAATATCATTGTGTTTCTTTGCCATCTGCCAGGTAACCGGATCTGACGTCAATTAATGTTAGAAACTCCAAACTGTGCGTACTGAGCGACATGCGTCAAACGCCCATCAGAGTGTCCGAACTGAACCGAACCTTGTGGTTTATGTAACTGTCACTGAACTCATTTGGAAATCAGAAGTTTACATGTTACGGAACAGCGAGTTCAACATTATCTACACTTTGTTATACAAGTACGTCCTGTGCGCGAGTGCATGCATATGTGCGCACATACTGGGGTGATATGCAAGCTGTCTTAGGATACTGATTTCTCATTTGTTGAAACAACTTGTCAATTAATCTACCAGCTGTTGTTTCACTGACCTGCGTTCTGCCCAAGGTCTAATCAACCGACTGTTAGTGTAAAACGGAAGACGATGACCTTCTCTACACAGATGATTGTTGAAGTTTGTTTGTTTGCCCCAACTTTAACGCACCATCATAAACGTCCTTTGACAGATCCATCAGATGTGTGTATCCGTGTGCTATAGGGAGACAGTGCATTTGTCATTCAAACAAATACACTCGATAAACTGGGATGCGTATGTATGATCTTGTTTACTCTCTTGCCCGAATACTAGATCGTGCGAAAATTTAGATGAAAAAACCGGTCAGCGCTGGTGGATAAACGACCCTTCGGACCACGGTAGTAACATGCTCGCAGGTTGGTCTCATTCCGGAACATTCTCAATCGCTCGTTACTGTCAAGTTTTGTTTATTATAGAACAGTAGCACCCGAGTGGATACAAACATCCACAGGCTCATAGTTGTGTGCGGATTGTTGACCCGTTGTGTATTCACATTAA
This sequence comes from Paragonimus westermani, assembly GCA_008508345.1. Classification (NCBI taxonomy): domain Eukaryota; kingdom Metazoa; phylum Platyhelminthes; class Trematoda; order Plagiorchiida; family Troglotrematidae; genus Paragonimus; species Paragonimus westermani. The sequence goes on from QNGE01001861.1 coordinate 30,737, forward strand.
ATCATCTCATGTACGTGTAGGATGGAACGAAATGAACAACCTGTCATGGACAGATTTATCTAGTAAACACTCGGAACTGCAGAACGATTAGTTTCTTGGCATAGGCGCTTGTTTCCAAACTCACACTTACTGCACACCTAAGCGATCGCTCGTCAAGCGGTAAACACAACTTTGACTTTTGCGACCGCGTTCATTACATCTTTACGACAATTCCTCCAATTTTGTGTGTATATTCAGCTCACCTAGCTAGTGTAAACCTGTTACAATCTCTGTTCATTCCATGGCGTTGGCCAAAACCGCGTAAAGCAGAACAGTACATTGAGAGCTTTACCCACTTCACCAGTCGCCCGAAAACAGAACCTAAAAGGGTACTTGGTTGTTTCCGCAAAGATGACCGAACGAGTGATTTAAGGATGGGGTTCAATATGTACGGTCACTAGTGCAGCTGCAATTTAGGGCGTTTGAATTAGCAATCGATCCACAGAGCCTTTGCGTCACATTTGTCTTGACCCCAGTTACCCACTCGTCAGAACTAGATTTCGGTCTCCCGAGACTTTCCCGATTAACGTGTTTGATAGCAGGAGTTCAGCCAGGAGTTCATCTTCAGTGGCTATAGATATGTGTGTGGAGGTCTGGATGATATCAGAAACTGGTGCTTCTGAGTTAGCTGTTTCGCTGTTGTTTGTTAGTTTCAAATCGAACGAACCAAGTACTGGCCCTAGACAGTATGCAACTTTCCAGTTTTAAGAAGCGTATCTAGACGTGGGTGCAGTTGGCTGACATTTTACGTACACCAAGTCCCTCTGCCTTCAAACGATATGTCACTATCTACGATTTACGCCAATTTCGTCGGTCACTTACGACGGCTGCCTGGTTCCGATCAAATTGGCCGTACCCGGCATTGTCTGGGAAGGTGAACTAACTTTGTAGCTAGAACTTGCACTTGTTTGTCTATGAGGGACTTGGTCGGAGAATGTCGAAGAGCACCCAGTCTTCTGTTCACCATCGCCTCATCCCGTGACAGGCTTACTTGTGCTTTAAGGTTTGACAAAATATCTCAGGAAGCTCATCACTAACAAACAGTATGGCACTTCTGAAAGTGTCGACAAAATTCTCTGGCTACCCAGTAGAATCGAGATGATCCGATGGCGGCTGAATTAGGGTGATGTTCGCCGCTTACAGATTCACTGAAACGAGTAAGTCCAGAATCCCAAGTCAATTGACTGAACCCCTCGACTATTACTGTGTGCACCACTGACAGCCAAGAAGCTGTGATTACTGATGTTTAGTCACGAATGTTCAAACGCAGGACATGACCCGAGCCTACCTGTCACTGGTAGTGCCCATACAATGAAGATACTTGATGCAAGGTCCTGTCAAATTGTCCATATTCGCGTCCATTGGTGGTCAGTTCAGGTAGCTGTGGGCTAGCGCTTGCCATCAGTTAATCTTGGGTTGACCAATGTGGAACCGTTCCAACACTCTGGTCCCCATATTCGATGGAAACCGTGTATTTGCACCCAGGAAGATACAGTAATTAACAACTGCAAGTGATTTATGTTGTTTGCGGACGTGTTGCAACTCAACGGTGGTGTGGGAATCAAACCACTTCATACAATGATACGATGCAACGTGTTTGGGAAGGGGATCTAAAGCGGTTACTCATCTGATCTCTTTAACCGTGACCGATAGTGAATATAGCGGGGTAAACGCAACAGTATTCACCTCCAACACAACAGAACCTGTTGCTACCCTTTACACGGTCTGATTCTGAATGTTGTTTCGCAACGTAATCAAGAAAGACCCAGGTTGTTGGTTGATCAGTATGTGTCGTTGAAGTTGTATCCCTGACGTTTCATCGCCCAACGTTGTAATCTGTTTGCCGAGCATACGGGAATTTTTTCTGGCAGTCGACTATCACTGGAAGAGGTTTGTAGTCAATTAACAGTTTAACCTGCCGGTCGTTGGCCGTCATGTGAAACCTCTTTACGCATGGAATGATAACCAAAGTCTAGTTCTCATTTTGGCCGTAGTTACACACACCGGAAGTCGACAAACGTGCGGTATATTCGACTACTTCTTTTGTTCCGAGAAAAAACATTAGAGGCGAACACTCCGGACCCACAGTCTGGTGAGGCCATGCTGAACATAGACAGTAAAATAACATGGATCCGATGTAGATTTAGCTCACCATTGACTTGATTCAGTCAATCTTCTAGACCTTTACGAGAACAATGGTATTTGCAATTTGATGAAATTGATTCATTTTGTGGATCGCGAAAATTGCACACTTCTGTTGTGGTGGTGTGATGATCGATAAAACCACAAAAGAAGCGTTCTTTGATGTTGTCTTTTCAGTCCCATAATTTTTCGAACACAGTACTGATCAGTCTGTCTGGTCACCTGTTAAGTTTCTCAATGGTACAGTCAAACTTATTGAAAGTGAATTTGCTCTGGCTCAAGTAGGGACTGTGTTCGTGGAGCTGATACAGAATGGTGCTCACTTGTTTCAGATGGTCATCACGGCTTCGCTCCACAGGCCGTAGTTTCGGTCATGTTGTTTGCATGGTGTGTATCATCTACTGGAAAATAGCATGACGTTTTTGACGTCGAATGATAAGCGTTAACATTGAAGTAAGCTCAAGTGAGTTTTTATGAAGAACATCCTACTTGAATTCAGTATGATTCCCATTTGTGGGTAAGCGTCAGATAAATCCAACACGACGAAGTCCTCACATCTTTGAGCTCAATGAACAGATCATCACTGGTGATCACTAAAAACTGCGTTCATACCAGTTGAGAAGTCAAAACACATTTTGGACAGTATACCGAGCACCTGTTTTAAAACCCATATATCATTATATTACGTTGGCTCGCGTTGGGTTGAGTGTGGATGTTACAACCACGTACAGCAGTAACAGCAGTGTCCCTCAAGGTCGAGATCTTTTTGTGACGCTTGAAGAATTTTGACATTGGCATCTTTTTCAGTTGGGAAATAACCAGTCTAGTTTGTGCTGACGTCAGGGTAGCAATGTTTGACATTTCCTAAGAGACAGATTCCCTTCTGTCCAGTCGTTTGGAAAATGTGTTACAAAGAAGAAGTGTAGTGTATTGTTGGGACTCTACGACTAGACAATAAAATTCAGATAATCTCATCTCACAGCTTGTGTACTTTGGAGACAGTAACCAGAACTGAAAGAATATGTAGAGTTGGACAGATGCTATGAAGTTAGGATGGTGTTCTACAAATTGAGACGTCTCTGGAGTCGGTACAGCTTGTTACTTAAACTTGATAACAATGTTTGTAAGTCAGCAGATAGGACGCTTCCACTTTATGGTCTCGAAGCTTAGCTGTCAATGATTGCAAACAATACTGCCGGTTAAGCAGTCTTGATGCTAGACTATATGGATCGATTAGACTCACACATTCACGTCATCAAACAACATATACTTAGTGTTGAAAACTCGTCAACCTCCGGAGCGAAATCGAAAGCAGAACTTGTGGCGCAAAGCAAATCTCAGTTCGCTGAGTTTTTATTGGTTATTTTTATAGTAAAATGAAGAATTATGGTTGGTTCCAGCGCTTTGCCTTTCCTGTTGGTCATCTGGGCTCTGCTTGTAGCTCGTTAGTTTTAACGCGTGACGTACTTGAACAACTTGTTTTACTCCGCTGTTCGTTATAACAAAACCCGGTGCTAAAGCAACGTCCTAGCCTGATTGGTCACCGCGCTCACATGCCAGTCTGCTCGCGTTGTCGATAGCGATTGACCGTAACCTACTGCAAATCATTGGTTGGCTTCGTATCGATGCGTTTGTCCAACCCGATCCCTTTACATCCTCCTTTTCTCGTAGCACAATCCACTCTTGGTTCGTGATAGCACCTCCTCCTTTGTGGGGAAGTACCATTCATCTGGTGTTACTTGTTTTCTCAAATGCTCTCAATTCCTCCTCTTCACTATTCCTACGGAATCTACTTCGTGTGACCGATAACCGCAGTACCTCACCACCACTCCTTCTATCCATCGCCGTGGGTCACCTGGAAAGCATTTCACCCATACCTGTCGTCCACCTATAGAACCGATAGGCCACGGGCTCCTCTGTCATGCTATCGCTTTTGGGTTAGCACTCGTGGTCTCAACTCGTCGTGTGCTTCGGTTTCGTTCGGTGATTGCAGTTTTATCAATTCTCCTGTTATCGGCAGATGCATGCATACTCTTTTAGCCAACATTCTTTGAGCTGAACTGCGGAACATAGTTTGGTTAAAAGTATTCCGTCTCTTCAGTAACATTAAATATGGATCACTTCCACTTCTACGAAACTACGTAGTTCAGCTGAGAGAGCATTCGCCGCGCCTGCGCGTGTTGTTTCTGTCTTCCAGACTCTTCACGACTGGGTCTCTTCTAAATTATCAGATCTGTCAAACTACTCATCAGTGAACCTGAATAGGAACACAACAATTGAAGCTCAGTATGTAGTCCCTTATAGAACTCGTTATCTGAGGCCAATGCAAAAGCTCCTTTGTCATCCGGATACAGCCGTTCACTCCCGCATGTGCCAAGTGAACATGCTCCAAAATCTACCACTGGAAAGTTCTCAAAATTGCGATTCTTCCCCCTTTGACTATTAAGCGGCCTTCCTGAATAAATTGATAAAGATCGTGAGAGAAGACTGCTAGTTCCTCGGGTAGCTTTTTCTTATCGTGTGATCATTCGTTTCCGGTTGTTTCAGCCAAACCTTGTAGCGCAGCGTCTTGTGCCGTTGCTTTTTTCACGTTTGCGATTAGGGCGGTTTCCGTCATAATGTAATCCATAGTCATAACAGTGTCGAAATGAACCTCTTCGAAGGAAGGACCTTTTCCACAAGCTCCAGACACTATGTCAGATGTGTGCACTCTGGTCGCCGGCTGATGGATCAATATGACGTCACATTTTTGTATTCTGATTAACATTCGTTAGAGCCTTCTAGGTGCAACGGATAACGGTCTCCTTATCATTAAGACTAACGGTTTGTAGTCAGTGTGAACCATTGTTTTCTGACCAAAAACATAAGTGCTGAACCGTTCCAGGGCGAATATCACTGCCAGCTTCTCCTCCTCAATTTACACACAGTTTCACTCAGTGGGTGAAGGACTCCTGCCTCGATAGTCTACTGGGCTTCCGTTTTGTAATGATACAGCCCCCAGGCCAGTTTCATTGTTGTCACAGCTGGCGGCATCCGTTTCAGATTAGCCTATCACAGTGACCGAAACCAAAGGACGCCTGCGCTTAACCATCCCCACAATTGGCTTGCGCTGCACCACTTGCGGTTCCACCCACACACCACATATCCAGTGTAAACCCTGGGTGGCTGTGAGTGGGACCTTTGTGTCCAGCCGGCCAATTGCGTCCCACTGAATAACCAGACTGGCGTTAAACTCTCTGGTGCTGAATCCAATCGAGGATGTGTAGAGTATGGTTGGGCACCAAGCTAAGCAGCTGATTTGTGACTGATTCTTCTAATGTACTTTCTCAAGCTGAGTATCGGTTGAGGTGCACTTCGGAGTCATCTGAAGAGACCAGAAGTGTGATAGCACTCTGTTGGCACAACACAATAAAACATGTTCCATCGTTTTGTATGAAAATACACAATCCTGAAGATGACTGGCTGCTCCGTTGTCTTCTTTTGTGCTTTTGGGTATCAATTATCTAACGATGCAGTACTTGTACCACGTTGGATCTCTTATCGTATGGGTTTAAATCACCAGGTTCATTGTCATTCTGAATGATGACGTTCTGTACATACGTTTAGCGTTTAGCATTGTTCGCAAAAAAAAACGTAAATAGAACAAATCAATAGAGGGAACAATGCGGGAAAAGCCTAAACCGACTGCAAGTCGTAGTTAGTCCGATTCTCCAGAAGGTATAACCAATAAAGGATTTTGGTTTCAGCCAACAGAACTGTTTTCGATAAATTCTCATCTTAGGCTGGTACAGTTGTATATCAAATCAAGTGACAATAACGGAAGTCATTGATAGGAAAAGGTACGAAGGTAAGGCGATTGGGTATAACACAAACACGACTTAGTTATGGTTATGTTCACAAGGTTTTAGGAAGTCAGTGTTAATTGGGGTGAGATGGGGGGGAACGGGAACAAGTTGCCTCGTGAGCTGAGTGTACGTGTGTTGGCCACGGTGATTCCAAGGTGTGAACGAACTGTCTTTGAACACACAAATCCGGTTGACGTAATCGGATTGTGACCGCCTCGGCTATAGACAGGATGCTTCACTTGATCTTTAGTGACGCGGCGGCCGGGGCGCGGTAGACAATGTGAAACGCTCTATCCGTGTCCGTGTGTGGGTCACAGTCAACTAGGTGGGCCAGAATGGATGAGTTTATGTTCCTTGTTATTCCGGAACGAAGCCAGGCCGGGCAGTGTTTACCAGTTCTTTCCGATAAAAGCCTAGTGGTGTGACCAATATATGCTGAACCACAGGAACAGTCAAATGACTAGATCAAAAACGAGGCTTCACTGTTAGATACATTATCTTTCAGATCAAGTGGCACCGTCCGTTTTGAGTGGAACGTTACGACAGGACTTGTAGAATATTAGGTACTGCCAATCTCATCAGTTATTTGGCGCGTTATCAGCTCGGCTGCTGCGTCACCTTTGAAAGGCAAAGTTATAAAGATCTTTTTCTTATCAACTGTGTTAACCTGGGCTTGCATTTGGTCTCTGCTGCATGTTTCTGATAATGAAGGATATCCTGTATCATGCTCAGCTCCCATTCTATCATATCTTCCGTACATATTCTTTTCGCCCTATTAGCCAAGCAGCGCACAAGGCCCCGTTTCATACTAATCGACACATAGCTGTGTACGTGTAGATATTGCCCACCCCAGGTTTTCTTTCTATATACGCTTCTTTGTAAGGATCCATCTGGTCTACGCGTTAGTGCTATGTCCAAAAATGGCATACAGTCATCAGTTTCTTGTTCCAAAGTGAACACGATGTTCTTATGCGTTTTGTCAAAAGCTTCCGTAAATCTTCTGTTTTGTCCATCACGCATACCGTCGATAGTAACTGGTTGTTCTAATAGTCTGGTCCAGTGGATTATTCTTGAGCATGCTCATAAAAGTGTCTGCCAGTAATGGGCCTAACGGTGAACCCATAGCCACACCACCAATCTGGTGATAAAACTCACCATTGAATTGAAACTGAACGTTGCTAGTGCAGAACATTAAGGGATTAATGTACGTCAAACCCTTACCTCTGTTGGTCATAAACTTCATAGCCGCAAGACGTACAAGGCTGAATCAAAAGATTTTGTATCAACTGATACCGTTTGTGAACGTTAACTAACATTCCACGAGGTTCATGGTTATTATCAGTATTTAAGGATTGCAGCATACTTAGTTGATTGCTCTCCAATTGCTAGAGGTAGAGTATGTAGGAATCTGAAGACAAATCTCCAGGGATATAAAGCATATTATGATTTGAGTTGACAACGTCCTCAGCATGAACTGGCTCTGAACTAGGCCGTTTTTTCCTTCTTGTGTACCAATACAGGGTTGTTGCACATATGGTGAACAGTGGAATGAACCACTGGGAGTTAACTGTAAGACCGGATGAGAAATGATGACTCGATGAATCACTGGTGCTCAGGATCGATCATGTGGACGATCGGGACCGAGAGGCAAACAGTAACGGTCTTCTTTATTCAGGTTGAGTGAATACGTATTATTTTGTGCTGACCAGGATAAAAATTACCGAACATTGGTTCGTGTAAAAAAACAAGACTAAAGAAGTAGGCGTTCCTGGGATTGTGTTTAAAGTCGGTTAGGACAACGGCAATCTGTACGGGTATGAGGCATGGAACGCAGCTCACAAAAATTATTATAGAACAAAGAAGGCAATGTGAGGGAAGCTAGAGCTAATTAGAATTGGTGGCCAATTCGATTCTTGAGCAGAAACCCCTCGGAAATTGTTAGTGAAAAGAAGCGAAAAGACGGTGTGCATCCAGTAGCCGGTTTCTATTGTGAATTGTTTGGCAGGTTCATTATAAGCTGCCGGTTGACATATTTGTCGGTTTAATCAGCCACCTATAGTACTCACCAATGTACCTCAACTGGCCACAGTGCTGGATTGTGGGTAATTGCAGCTAGCCCGTCTTCAGTCGTACTGTAGTGAGGACAGACAGTCGCACCATACTACACAATTATTCAGTAGCTGCATGGATCGAAATGATCGCGGGATAAATACGGGAGACATATGAGAAGGATCGTTGGAAAGCAGAATGACATTTAATGCTTGTCCCCACATGACGGAACTGAGACATGATGTCCAAAGCGACTGGAGCGTCCTCAGAAGAGTGCGGCATGCAAATGTGTTTTTGTTGCTAGTCCCGTTGAGAGGCATAAGTAGTGTATTGGTTTCTCCAATAAAACAACCTTTGCGTCGTCCGCCTTCTGGATTCGCAACAGTACTGCTCTGTTGGCACAGTAACTGGCAGATCGCTACGTCACTTATACAAGGTAGCTCGTCTGGCCTGATTTGATCATCGTTACTAATTTTATTTCTCTGCATGTTACTCTAAAAGCCAGTTTTGTGTTGCTTGTACAGAACCGCCTTCTGCTTGCTTTGCAGTGATGCACCAAACTGCAGATTTGCGAATCAAACCTGCATACTGTCCACTACAGTAAGTGACTGATCATCTCCGATTTCCATCTATCACTTAATCGTTTACAGATTGATTCACATCCACTTGAACTTTTGCTCTGGAAACCCTGAGGAGAAAATCGTCCTTTTTAACAGAGGCATGCACAACTCCTCTGGCTGCCTAAAGGCAAATAGTTCCTGATTGCTTTAGTTTCAACAGCAAGTTGGATGTCAATATGAACTTAGCGCGTTATACCGTCGACGTCAACGACTCCTACCCACCTCTCTTAGGTTTAAGCTCCCATTACTGCAACTGCTTCTGTCTCTGGTAAAAGTGTGATAGTATCTAGCCCATGTGCGATATATCAAACTTCATGAGAGCAAACCGTTATTTTAAACTCTGGGCATTCAGCCTAACCATCCGCCGTTTCGGTAAGGTTTGTTTAGCTTTGAAAGCAAGGCTCAACTGTGAGTGGATTAATCCTGTAAATTAAATTCATGGGTACGCAATGGGAATCAGTATTGCATTGGCCCTGTAGGCACTCTTCTGAAACAAAGTCCTCTTGCATATTCGAATTAGAAGGTTCTGCGGGGAAAAGAAGCTTATGTTGATATGTCACTAATGAGATAAATGCGGTAATTTTTTTCCTGCAAAAGTCTGTATAAACATTTTCTGGCTGATAGTTTAGAAACATCTCAGCTGTTGCAATTGTCGATAGAATGGTCAACGTAATGTTTCAGTATTCCAATCCGTCAATTACTTGGGCAACCCAGCCTTGTTCGTGGACATTCGTCGAATCCGCATCAAATTTACGTCTGGATTTATGCAGACTTTTGATTAGAAAACACATTTGGCGCATATCTCAGCTGTCCTTTCCACTGTATCTGCCATTCCAAAATCAATACAACCACACATGTAATTCAAGCGGTGTTGTGGAACAAATGAGAGTGCATACACAAAAACTTCCGATTTTTCCTCAGCTTCATGCGGTACAGCTGTAGTATTGCGTAGGCGGATAATCCCTTCTTACTTGTTCGATCATGTCTTGTGTACGAAGGGTGAGGCGAAGTTCTGGTTTCCCCATTATCCACATGTTCATTCGAAACAACGGGGGTTTTTACAGTAGTTGTAACCCACCACGCCTCGCTATATTTTGTAGCACAACCTCCGTTTTTGTACAGATGTGGGACACATTAGTCGATGCACTTTTGGAATATTCTAACATCCCCACGAATTAACATTCCGGCGCTTTGTTCTGTGTAGGGAATACTTTGAATAATGTTTTGTTCTAGGGACTAGTGTTTAACATGGTATATGGTTAATGCAGACCCTTTTGGGTGTGGAAAATGATGCATGCATTTGGGGAAATCGGTGATTTCAACCTGAATGCGAAGTCTTGTCTTTAGGATCAACCACTGGAGCTAATACTATGGTCACTGTTTGCTCTTGAGACGAGTGTACAGCCTGATTAGTACCCACAAACGGACGTGACTGACCGCATGGTTATGGTAAACCTGCTTGGTTTGCACCCATCTCCAATGTGATATTGTTGTATAACAGGCAGTTTCGTTGTGAGTAGTATACTAGTCAAAAGTAGTGTATTACCCCCAGGGGACATTCAGGAGCAAAAGGACAAGCCCCGAACACGACGGACAAGAAGAGACTATCGAAACAGTGTGTACATGATGTGTGAGAACTTTCACCAAGGCGAATGACCACGTACTGTCACCCAATGTATGTGAGTGCATGTCCGTCGTGCAAATGAGTGTACACGTTTGTGGTTTAGTTTTTGACATGACCTATACGGGAGTTTGCGCAACAAACCAACTTGTTGGCCAAGCGTCTTTTGCGGACACAACAATATGAGAGGATAATATAACGTTTACTATCTCCACAAAGAACCCGGATAATGCAGTGAAAATGGGGCCAATTTACAGTGTTCGCCAACAACTCGCCGGAAGGCTTTACGGAATCAAGGAATGATTGGTGGGAAAGGCAAGTTTCGTTTCACTTATCCAGTCTACTAAAACACTAGGTGATCAAAACTCTGGAGTTTCGTGTACATAATCGGAGGACATGGTGAGTGTCTGGCGCAAGCACTTTGGTTGACTAGGTAATCATAAATAGCTTGTCTGAACAATATATCAAGAAATCAGTTGCATTCACCCACCATTTGTCAAAGACACGGTCGGCTATTAGACAAATGCGAAATGTGAAGAGTACAGACGGCCCAGTATTGAGGCATTTTGCCCCAGATGCTTATTCCATGTGGAAGCCGGAAAACACTCCCTCTAATTCAATGATGATTCCACGGTAAGGGAGGTAAGCAAATTAGTGACATTTATTCACGTTTAGACTGGGTACGGTGTGTGCGGGTGAAACCGTAAATGGTTCAACACAAGCTACCTGTACAGACGTTTATGTTCAGTCGTCCATTGGCTTCGGTCACTTCAACAAGGTTGCTAATGAGAGCGTAATCAACGTTCAAATCCCGCCAGTGACAGAAATATTCACAAATGACTATCTCCAACAGGAACGAATCTCTAGTACAGTATTTGCTTTCGAAAAATACCAAGTGAGAATCTTCGTGAGTGAGAAATTTGCAATCAGGTGTGACTAATGTCCGAGCCCTCTGAAAGAAATATGATTTGTTAGATTGTTCTTTCGAATTTGGATATAATCTCATTACATTTCGTTAATATACATATATACGTGTGTATTAAAAACAGATTTGGGGCTTCATCTATTCTTGGTAACGGTGGACCTAAATATAACGCACAGTGAATGGAATGTGTCAGAAAATTTGGTGCAGACTATTAGGACTGATTTACTTAGAGTCTGACAGTGTTATGAACAACACGCCCGTTTCTCCAACATCAGAGCCGTGGTGTGCGTCATCTTCTGGGTTTGGAAAGACCAAAACTCGATTCTATTGCTTCCAGATTAAATGAGACCATCGAACAGTTGAGTAGTGGTAAACCTGAGTGTAAACGTAACGTGAAAATAGGAAGACCAGTTAACTATGCAAAAGATATTAAAGGGTTATGCTAGTTTCGCACCAGTATACCTAAAGGGTCATTTCAATTATGAGGGTTTTGGGAATTTCAACGAACCTTTGAGTTTCTTATCGTGACAATGCAATGTTCTACCACTCGATCATGGCCACTGGCTCGAGCCTAACACGAGCTAGAATTGTTTAGTGTTAGAAAATTTAAGCAACATCCAACAGACTACTGGAATTACTTTCTGCCCAATGGTTGTGTTAATGAATCCATGCTGGGTACCCCATAAATCACGCATGAGCGATCATTTTTCTGATTGGCTTTATAGACTTCATTAGTCAGAATAGAAATGTGGTGGTGAAGGAGGATCTCGGAGTTTCATGGCAGTATTTCGAAATCCCCGGTGGGCTCGCTTTAATTCATAACGCTGGTGCACGTTCGACTGGAGCTCAAGTTCCGGCAGTTATGTATATCTGTATGCATGTTGATCACAAGATTCTCTTAAATGTTGCTTACCACATCCTCATCGATGGTGAAAATGACCATTTTGTTTGTAGTATAGCGCAAACCACCACTGGCCTCTTGATAATGTGTTGAAAAATCATCACGTTTGGTAAAATACCGAATGTCTCGAGCGAGCGAGCGATTACAAGGACATGTACCGACCGGCTCCGTTGTTCGGCTTCTGACGCCCAAACGCCCACGACAAACAACATACCCACGCCTGCGTGCCGGCACACTCATACGTGCGCACACCTTGCACACATTCAACAACGAAGACGTTCGTTCGACGGTTGGCCGACCACAATGCTTCGATCCCAGTGTGTGAACTACGTTTGGGTCATTTGTGTGTGCCTAATATTCGTATATAAATAAACGAACGGGTGACCTTATCTACCTTCTATCGTACAGACACAACACATGTGCCATAACTAAATCGCACCATGTTCGACTTTACCGGTAGTTCCGGTTGTAGACTGTCTCAGTTCAGTCTATCACGGCCGTTCATACTGTCGGCGTTGACATTGGTTTCACTGCTATCTACTACGCAATGCGAACAAAATCTAGGCAATTATACCTATTCAGTGAGAACAGGAACATCGAACGAATTTATCCAGTTGACATGTCCTTTACACTACGCTCAACCGGGGGACGAGGTTGTCTACTACAAACTAAACGTTTTCGATCAAAAACCCGATCTGTTACGAATTGTACCGATCAACAGCGATACAACAATGGAATCGGTACAGTATCCAGTCCATCAGTGGTCGCCGGATTTGCACATATACTGTGAAATCCAACGCAATTCGGAAGGAGCCACAATCATCGCCTCAAGGACAGACTTCACCTTCAACGCACTGTCAGGTTAGTTATCCGAATATTATACACTGTTGCTATTGAGCGAGCAATTCTGTAAGGCTTCTTAAAATCGCTCAGTAAATTTACTTCGAAACGTGAGAGAAGAAACTGCAAAAGTTCACATAAACAATAAATGACCTTTTACCACACAACGAGAAAATCGCAAATAATGTGACTGAACTTCTTCCGTCTGACTGAACATATTCCGGACGTTGCCTTAACTCTAGCGCTGACTGTAAAAGAGCCTACCAGACACGGTTCGTACAATCCACTGTGTCTACTTATGCATAATAGTTATTCTTTTTTAACACAGTACATTTATTTAGATGCGGTACTGAAATTAGTGAACACAGAAAACTCGGACCCAAACAGGTTTTGTTTTCGAAATTACCCCCAAAAGTATCTCAGATGCTATAGTTCGGATAATATTTTAATGTCAGAACATTGTCAGAATAAACAGAAGTTTACATCACTGAACAAAGTAGATGACCAAATCAAGAAGTCAGGTGGACAGACAAAGAGAAAAATGCAGTCAGCATATCGTCAAGGTAGCCCAACTTATAGTCTTATCTTGTAAATACAGCATTCCTGTCCGATTTTGCTTGAGTCCAGTGGGGTCACGTTTGTTAAACAGTATAGACAGATATTGAAAACACACAATTCACCTAAGTAGGTCAACTTACTTACCTTTGACCTGATCAACCTGTTTCGACAGATCGAAGCGTTCGACTGAGACACTTAAATCCATCAAATCTACTGACTTGCTTTCAGTATGTGGTGGCAATATGGAACGAAATTTCACCACACCACATTGTGTATCAAATTGCTGTGTTGGTAATACACCACAATTTGAAATACGTGGTCGTATGTACCAACACAGATCGCGCTTCAGTATGTGGTTTTCAACAGTCGAATTTCTAGACGAACTTTGTAATTGTGTTTCCATTATAGACCGTATCACAGATACGGTCTTGTTGGGAATAACCATGGTTCCGGAATCACTGCTCTGCGTAATTGCTCAGATTGTTCCTGGCCTATAAAAAATCGTCAGTCAGCCCTTTGTCGCATACTCATCGAAATGTTCTAACTTAATTGGGTAGATTTGGCCATCAAGCCGGAAAAAATGAGAACTGATGAGGCCCAAACCTGAAGTTGTCTAGACTTTATAACCGTCCTGAAGTGGTTAGACGTTTGAGATTGTACTAAACAGACATTTACATATTCATGGCACAACACACTATGAAGAAGGAACTTTCGTACGAAGTTGAGATGAAAATTTGAATGAGCCGAACACACTACGTGTTTTCAGAGGTCATTTGTTTACCGTTATGTCGGTAATTACATGGAACACTTATGAGTAAACACGTGTTGACAAACACCACGCCGCTTCAAAGGATCGGCCGCAAGATTTGTATCGCCAACAACGAACATTATGAATATTTTGGTAAATTCGTGAAATAATCTATCATCTCCGATTCCACTATGACTGGGTAACGGTAAGCTACGGGTTATACGAAGGTGTTGGATTTCAGCCAGCCAAACAACTTAACAATTGACCAAAGTAGGTGTGATTAGCTGTCCAATGCTTCGACTAAAAATTCGTGGTAATTGCTAGATACAATTTGCTTTATAGATAAGTCTTAAACTAGGTTTACCATAAGTCAATAAACGCACCAATCTGCGAACACAATGAAGGAAAACGCACTCAGGTGAAACCTTTTCGAAGTGAAATATAGGGACAGAAACATGATTACTGAACCACCGATGTTGAAACCAACAAAATTAGTGACACCCAAGAAGCAGTAAATTTTCAGCTTTCTAAAATCCTCGCTAAAGGTCTTATGTATTGTTCAGCTACACCCAAGTGCCAGTGCGAAAGCAAGACTGAACCGTCCAATCTTGTAGTGTTTCGTGGACACGAAATTCATAAGTAGTGTTGTGAACCCAGAAGGTGGACGACACAAAGGTTAGTTTATTGGAGAAACCAACACACTACTTAAGCGTCTGAGCACGACTAGAAACGGAAACGCTCATTTGCACACCATACTCTTCTGAGGATACTCCAGTCGCTCTAGACACCATGTATCAGTTCCGTCGTGTAGCGAAAGCCATTATATGTCATTCTGCCCTCCAACGATCCATCCCGTATCTCTGCCGTATTTATCACGCGATTATCTCGATCCGCGATCATCTCGATCCATGCTGCTACTGAATAGTGGTGTGAGTAGTATGGTGCGACCGTCTATCTTCACTACAGTAGTACATCCTGAGTATATCGCAGATGTCTTTCATTGATATCAGGAATTGTTTTACTGGTAGTGTGATAGACCGACTAATAGATATTCTTTACATATTTGATTTTTGCTAGAACAAGTGTCACCGTTGCTTTGGTCGAAGCACCTTTGGCATCATGTTCCCAAACTATTCGGTTTTCATTACAACGTTCACTCGAACTCTGAACACACTCAAGACAAGACTTTGTGTTTGACTAGAAACTACTTAAGCCTTCGTCGTTCGCATACAAGGGAACTGGGATCCGATGATGTGGTCAGGCCGCAGCTTTCATTAAGGAACTCTAGTGAAGTGCCATTCTTGTCATTCTTGCCATTCTTGCTTCCTACCGAAGTTGCAAGTGTCGAATTTTATAACTTGACTTTCAAAAGACACTGCTAGTCCAGACTAGATTCGATCTTAAACTTTTGTCAATGTTTTGGTACAAATGAATGATCGAATCGTCCTCAGTGACCATGGCTACTGATATTTGTTGAAAATCGTTTAGTGAAACAATAGACACAGTACACAATGTCTTCATACCCAAAAGAGTCAAATGTATTTTGAA
This sequence comes from Paragonimus westermani, assembly GCA_008508345.1. NCBI lineage: Eukaryota > Metazoa > Platyhelminthes > Trematoda > Plagiorchiida > Troglotrematidae > Paragonimus > Paragonimus westermani. The sequence continues at coordinate 46,573 of QNGE01001861.1, forward strand.
TATTTTGACTAATGTAAAAGGTTACCAGTGGTTTAGATGATTCCAAAAGACGCAGTTCTCTTTTTGAGACCACAAGATACACTTAGGTGATTGTTTGATAGGCCAACTGGAATATGAGCATCACAAAATCCCATGTCTCGTACCTACTTGTTAGAAAATTTTATATAGAATGTCCGTACAAACTAGTCCTTACTCATAAAGCCACTTAATGCTTACAACGAGCACATTACGAGCAAAAAAACCCACCACCATAAGGAATCCCTTAGCTAATTAGCTCTGTGTTCTTTGCCAAGTAACACCCCACAGTTAATTCCTCCATATCCTGTCGAACTGGTACGCGAAACTCAAGTTACATCCAGGCTCTAGCCAAACATTGCAGCTAAGATTTATGGAGTTGGTGATTAGGAAGTCTGTCTTTCGTCTAACAGACTTCAATCCCGTCCTGTAACTGATTTCCTGACCGGTTGAATGAAACTGCAAAGAACGTCGTAACTCCCAGTTCTTGACACAACAGCTCACAATAAAGGCTGTGCTTAATTCGGGCTGAAAATTAACACTGAAATTTGCTGGTAATCCAAGCTGGTGTTTTCACTGTAGTTGAACATATGTGTTCTTCTGTTTATCCAACACTCGTTTTCTGAGTGATTGTTTGTACTCCCATCTTGATAATAGCCCGTTTACGATCAGTCAGCTGGCGTCACGGCCACTATCGGATTGCACTCCTCTGAGCCTATTAGCAACGACCCACATCGGGTTGACCCTGATTAAACTCGACAGCGTTCAGCAAGATAATCTGCTACATTGTCGTCTGGATCGATGATTTTCAAAAGAACTATCTTCAGATATATCAGTTAGTTAAGAGTATCACATAACCATACATTCCTATCTTTCTGTTTAAATATTTAACGGGAAAACATGGTTTCATCTCTTTTAGGGAGTTGTCTTCTAACATTTACGATGACGCAACCAAATGGTGTAATGGAAGTTAAAACAGAAGTGATTGATCATCTTTCTATGATCAGTCCTCAGTTTAATTCCCATCCGAGGTGCTACTATAGACATCTTCGTGAGAACAGACCTCAATCCAGTGTAAACAAATTAAGCTTGTCTCACGAAAGTATACTTGAAAATATGGAAGGTAAGCCGAACAGGCTTGGAAAAACCTCGGATCTTAATCATAAAAACCGAACAAACTTACCCTGTGTAGCCTGCAGAGGTCGACAGAACATAAACTCGCAGGCTAAACTGGCTTAAAATTCAGTTATGCATGCCACTGCCTATCAGCTGTTCAACTCACCAGTATTCAGCTGGGAGCCTTAGCACATGGTTTAAAATTGTGTGTACCACGAGAGAAAACAGCAGTATCGAATTGCAGGCAGAGTTACTGCTTCTCTTTGAGCAATCTTCGCAACTCATCATGATATCTGAGGACGCTCATAGTTGCTGCAAACTAAGAGTGATCTATGTTGAACATGAGGTTATAGGTAGATCTTCTAAACCAACCATAATCGTGACCCCTAAAATGCACTAATTCACTTACTGGGTTGTGCTCTAAAAATGCTTGACAATTCTACTGCCGTTCAAAGGCTTTTGCTTCGTGACTATGAATAAAAACGGCTACTCGTCAGGAATAGAGCCACCAATTAATGAGACTGACGAATTCTTTCAGGACGTTTCAGTCAAATATATTAATCAGTATGAACGACGCAATGCAAAGAAATACAAACGATGTTAGGTGACCACTTTATCGACCAGTCGAGATCGAAATCCTTCACACCCAATGGACAGCATGTTTCATTGTTGTATAGCTTGCCCAGACTTCACAAGCTCGATATGCCTCTGGGACCAACAGTATCTGTCCACCAGCATCTGTCCAACATGAGCTGGCACACTGGTTGGTATAACCACTGGTATTTCTAAAGCAATAAACGGTTCAAAACGTTCATGAGATGACCAACAGACGGATCGGCCTGCATGGTAGTTTGGGTTGCTGTAACAAACACACCGTTGGGATAGACATCTTCGTTGTTCAGAAGTGCGCCTCTGCTACAGACGGTCGATACTGCCAGAAAAGATATAGACTCAAACCAGTTAAATGTAACACTGCGTGTGCATTTGAACTCCCTCGGCTGTTCTGTTCTACTCTTCCTGAGAAACGGTTGCATACAATTCCATAGTCAGTTATGGACATTCCATTTCGTAGGCTGTTACCCGATAAGTTCGTCCCTCATTTAAAGCAAAATACAAATGCCGCTATCCGCCGGTACCAAAACGATGGCAACATGTATGGTTGACTCAATAACTCAACCGGACTGCAATAGCAATTTGGTCAGCTGAAAGAAACATGTGGATTCTCTGGTGTCTCTAGCTATTCTCTCCGACGTTCTCATCTTCCGGTACCACCCCAGTAGATGAGAGGTTTAGTGAGGGTCCTGATTTATCGTGCTGGACGAGCTTGTTTAAGAGCAATACTGGCTAAAGAAGTGACCCTGTTTGGAACAAGACCCAAAGAAAATAGCCACCCGTTGACGATGGTTGAGGGAGTCAGTAAACAAAAACCAGTTTAAGTGATGAGCTCAATGGTTTCATAAATGTAAATCTGTTTTCGGTTGCTCTATCAGAACAGTGATATTACCACTTTGTTACAAGTTTACCTTCCAGTAGCCATGTAACGTACATTTTACGTAGGATTACCGGGTGGGTTAACATTCAACATCACTGTTGAAAACAGTCCATCAACTGAATACCGAATTATCCGGCATCTATACAATTTTCTTATGAATGTTACGCAGGTCGTCGGGTTCCTGTTGGAATAAACGATGTATAAGGAACACAGTTATACACAATCGGATCAGCGAAGACGTTACAATTTAGGTCCAGTAAGCACTAATTGACATCACATAGTCCTACCAAGGTCAAGTTTCCGGGATAGAACACACAGGTTCCACCTCGTCATCCACTCACTACTTGTCATGTCAATCAAAAATAAACCTGAAACCTAGCTTGTGTAACACAATCCAAACTCGAGGGTCTATAACATTCGCGGATGCCATAACCGTCACCAAATGGTACTCAACCTTATGCTTTTAAAAAAGCCTGTCTGTTTAGCACCAGATTGTCTTCGTAACTGATGTGCGATGGGGGATGCATGCGTATCGATTAGTTTTGTTATTTTTCATCGTAAGGTCTGCTTTACTCAGTTGTGTAAAAACGTGCAGTTTACATTTGATCAGATGTAACGAGACGCACCCGAAAAAGTGCTTTATGCGATAAGGTTTCTCTGACGACTATGTTTAAATTATCATCCTCATTAACATTGTATTTTTTTAAATGGGCAAGTTGTTCATGCGCCTTGCTGTGGTCCATGTTGGTAAGCCAGTAATGTGTAAACTTAACAACGTGACGTTAAATTCATGTCAGCTTTCAAGTGGCGAAGGCCAAACCCTGACCATACAGGGAATCGAGAAAAAGGGATTAGATTGCGAATAGTATAAGGGGGATGGTCAGTTCCCCAGATTTCTGAACTTGCGGACGTGTGTCGTTCATGGATCACGAAAGTTCACACATCAGGCTGTCACCACAACATGCGTAAATCCTATGCATAAACAGCAGAATGACGGTACTGTCAGTTGTGCTCAGCCGTCGGAACAGCCTGGCAGTCTAGGCCACATAATTTGCGTGACCACATACACCACCTACTCGTTCTAATAAGTATGATGTGACCAAGCGGGGCCGATCGACTTTCTCAAACGGTTACGGTTAACAGCAGGGAATAAAATGGACTGGTTATGTAAAGGTGCATGTTGCCCACCTACCACAATAACACGAATTATTTCGTCTTTGTTTGGACTTGCCAGAAAGACATCATTTTTCGTGTTACCATATCATTCTGCTAGTTACTTCATGTTTCTTACGCTGTTATCCAATGAATCACTATGAGCGTCATTTATAGCGGGACGATTAATATGGTTGCTGCCTAGATTTTTAACCCCTGTTGGTTGTCAGCGACAAAGTCCACCTCAGTTAGCCAGGTCTTCCATTGGCCACAGCCTTAGGAACACGAAGCGATAGTGTTGTGCTGTTTCACGAGGCTTGCTGACCTCACCATGAATTATCATACAATACTCATCTCGTACCTTAAGGCTTTGGTCACAGCCAAATCTGACACTGATGTGGGCTGCCATCAACAAAAGCAAACTAACTGTAATCACATTTTCCAACAAGGGTGAGTGATGTTAACTTTCATCACCGTTCGGAGCAACCAACGTAAATATTTCTCATTCAAGACTGGTCATGTGATCCACATTATGGTTCATCTTATCGATCGTTATGGGTTAAAGTCACTTTTTCGTCTTCTCATACCGTATAGCTGAACGGTCAAGTAGAATTGAACTCAATTTAAGTGCCACTATCCTCCACCCTACTTTCTTGCCCCCGCCCTGTGGAGAAGCGGAAGGAACCACACCATGGTTCAACTGGCCAATGAAGTTCACGCAATGTTTAACAGGACTGTCTTTGATGGAAGCATTTTTGAAAACCCCTAAGAGTAGTTATGCGTTTAGGAAATAAACTCCGATCGCAGGTTTTTGCTGAACAACGATTTAGTCTACAAAGCACGAACCATTGAATAAAATGTATAACTGACTACTATCCTGCGAGGTAATTTATCAAAGAAGTTTGAAATGAAAACCAACTTGGCTCTTCCACAATGCAGTCGCATCATGCACACACTAATTCATAATAATCAAGCTGGTTTATACTTATATGTATACATATATAATTACTAAACCTGGACCTGCTGTGAGTATGATTTTCAAAGGTGATCTATAACTATGTTATGGATATTTAGTTGCGCGTTGTGAACGCGGAGTTTATGATTTACGGGTTGGCACGTGGATTACCTCACATCACTCTTCACTTCGTTCACAAAAGGAAGGATAGAACACTGACCAGTTTAAGCGACCCATAAATTATTGGGTACAGTCGAATTATAACAGGGAACCAATAGCAATGGAACTAACGCAGTGATTATGTCAGAAATATAAAGTAAATCAACAACCGTGAATTTCATTTTTGAAGTCTACAAGGTAATCGTAACGAAGATTTAACTACGAGACGTTCAAAAACACCTTTTCATGAACGAACTCATTTTAGGAAAATGTTCGTATGCACCACTGTTGTTCAGACGTCAAAGGAATGGACCAGCAAAACCGCTTAAATCTGCCAAAAGTTATCAGTTACTCTAACAGAACATTATAGCAACTCAACTACTTCTAAGTTGTGTCCAATTTCTCAACCTCACTGTGCACAACACGTAAGTGTATATTTGAAGCAGTTTATATAGACTTCAAACCAGGTAATCATATTACAAACAAAAATGGTTTCTTCTTGAGGTCACTTGAGAAGGCCTGATGAACAGGACCATACTGTGATGCCCAAACAAGTCACAAGGACAGTTGAAAAAATCTAATTTTATGTGGGGATGAAGGAAATATACAAAATAGTGCTTCTGGCTCACAGTAGCTGTAAATCAATTGGGTGTTCGAATAAACGAACAACCGAACTTATGGAGCTTCGCACAGTCCACAGAAAAAGGCCAGAAACGAACGGGAAGTAAATTCATTAAGACAACCCAGCTGGTGATTGGACAGAGTGTAACAGGCGGTTTCAAAAAACAGTTCACAAAGTAAGCAAATACAGTTGTAAACGAGATGAACTTTCAAGATAGATGTCAAATGTTTCCTGATAATTAGTTGTGAGTGTTTTGCAATAACAGAGGAGAAACTGTGTAAGCAGCAAGGAGACACGTCTTTTGGAAAAACATTCAACCTTCTCCAGCTATTCAACAACATACGAAACATAGGAAACAAATCATAACAAACGGTTCAACGAGTTTAACAGAGTCCAGCAATCACATTCTTAGACCAACATTCACGCCATAAAATCCCCCAACAGCGATTTCAATTTTATCCAGAAATGAACCAATTTCTGGCATGAATCGCTTTCGTGTCTCAGGTGTATGCTGACGGACAAGACGCATTGATAGACCGAATCAAAGCCGCTTTGCTTAGATTGTACGCGTGACTTTTGCGTATCTGCCCCGTGGTCTGTACAAGGATATTACAGGTTTTACGACGTTGAACTCTCATGTTCACCTGGGATAAAGTGGAAAAACAACCATATGCTTAATGCATAAACGTGCGATAACCCTACTAACCGTTTTCGCCGTGCAAATGACGACAGACTGTCAGGGATTGGCAGCAAGAGAGTAGACACTCCGCAGAAAAACTGCAGCTCCACGTCCTATCCACCGTGTTGACTAAGTATCGCTGGAGAGATTCCACCACTAACATGCTATGGTCATGCACAGTCATGACGAGTGATAAACCTACATTAGAATAAATCAGGCTACAGACCTTGCTAACACATCCAAATGTTTTGTATCGGCAGTGAGAGTTAAGGAACGGGTTGTGTTTACATAATTCGTGTGTCCACTAAGCAAAGTTTGCCCAAAAATAGTTTGCGTTCATTGAACTGCTTTCCAAGGTGTAATGCGTTTGATTACGTGACAGGTTGTCTCAACAAAGTTGTCGTTTTTTCGGCCAGACATTAGGACCACCGACGGCATATATTGGACCCAGTTAGATGACTGCGAGATTAACCAAAGACACAAACGCCCGTAAAACTTCGAATCGGTTCACTGGATTCGAAGCAATGCATTGTATAAAACCAGCAATTTGGTCTGTGAATTATGAGATTAGAGGACATAACAGATGAGCGGATCGGGCGCTGGGTAAATGTCGTGGTTGAGTAGTAACACGTAAGTCAGTATATCATACCTAAAGTAATGAGTAATGTATGAACCCAGCACAGAAATTGATGAACATCAGATAATTCAGGCCAGTGACCCGGTAAACACTCAAAACTGACATAGGAAGACTGCTATAGACACGGTTTTTCCACTGGTAAGTCATCCAAAGAACACTGGAATACCAACGCCCAACACACCCACCCCGACCAAGTTGAACAAACTGCACCGTCCAGAACACGTCTCATGTTTAGCAGCTGGTTACCAACATGTAAAGTATATGATCGAAGCCTGTTAACTTAGGGCGATCTCACGATTTCATCAAATAAGTGAGGGGCGTTCTTCTTCGTTAAAAACTTCTCGCACATATCTACGATATCTCTTGTAATTACGAATACGCCCACTGTCTGCCGCATACAGTTGGATGCACTGAAACTAGATATAGTGTTCAGTAGTCACGATTCGTCACTCGACAATTCATCACTGATCAGACGGCGTTGGCTTGGCTTCAACAATCCCCTGACTGGGTCCACCGGATGGTTTGGCAATAACCCAACAAACTGTTAACCAGGCGTCTAAAATTCATAACGGATGCACATCCTGTCTATCCGGAACGCATCTGCCTTAAACCCTGCGCACGGCGTACGAGCGTGTAAACAGATAACGGAATAACGGTTAGTGAAACGGCGGATAACGGAACGAAGGTCAGCATTAATGAACGACAGACTACGGAGTATACACGACTAGTTCGTAACTTCCAGGCCAACGCAACCACCCGAGGCTAGGGCATGAGCACTGAAAAAAGACTGGCCTCCGGACAGAGTTCTCTTTATGTCACTCGTCCTAAGACAAAATGGTCACATCCCTTTTCAAATGTATAGGGGGTTAGGGCTAGCAGTAAGCAAAGGTCAAAAGAATGGACCAAACAAAAGTTCAGACAGTGCAAGGTAGGCGTGTAGTCGGGATAACAACAACTAATAACGGAATAACGGTTAGTGAAACGGCGGATAACGGAACGAAGGTCAGCATTAATGAACGACAGACTACGGAGTATACACGACTAGTTCGTAACTTCCAGGCCAACGCAACCACCCGAGGCTAGGGCATGAGCACTGAAAAAAGACTGGCCTCCGGACAGAGTTCTCTTTATGTCACTCGTCCTAAGACAAAATGGTCACATCCCTTTTCAAATGTATAGGGGGTTAGGGCTAGCAGTAAGCAAAGGTCAAAAGAATGGACCAAACAAAAGTTCAGACAGTGCAAGGTAGGCGTGTAGTCGGGATAACAACAACTGCTTTCATGAGGGTTGAGGACCCTTGTGAAGATCGGAGAAGTACATAACCCTGGGAATGGCGAGGGTCACCCACAACCAACTTTGTCAATCCTTTATCCACACATTGTTTTCGGGGTACTGCCCCGACAATGGCACAAACGTTGTCTGTTGCGCACGCAACTTCACGACCAACGTGCTGGATTGTCCGCGTTTCATCCAGGTGATCGAATACTGTAACATGCTCCGGACTGTCGTTGAAATTGTTCCACATCCTGAACAATAGCCAAAAAAGTAGACAGTGCTGGTGCCTGGAAGATCCCAATAATCGCTAGGTTTTTATAAGGCAAACCCACAATGACGGACACCTCAGGAAACCAACAGGCTGGATGAACTCAGCCCAGTCCGACCAATGAGACGACTCGCCGTTCTCATTGGTCCGCATTGCCACTAACCTCTCTCACCCTGGCGAAGATAACGGGTGGGGGGAAGTTGGAGTAGCTTAGATTCTAACAGCCGGACATTCATACGCGTGTCCGTTTACACCACACTGGGCGCTCTGCTTCTAACCAGGAGCTGTTATGCTCTTCTATGGTCTCAAAACCAGAGCAAGTTCAGTAATCTGATCAAATTGGCAGTGCCGCCCAATTTGCTCAGCTAAGTCAAGTGCTGATATTCCCGTGCGACGCGCACCAAACTGAGGAGAGTGAGTGGACGATGTACATGTCTCTTTGTGGTAGTCTCAACCAAGACACCTACATCTTTACATCGCCCTGTGCTTGGACCGGCCCCCGTAAACAAGACACCCCGTATGTAAACATACACATACACTCAAAATAAAGCATAGTGACAGCTCATATAGCGGCTAGCAAAGTTCCAACCTCTATGACGGGCATCCCAAACCCAAAAGCCAGATTCACCATTACTGATAGCTCCCACTCTGTGTAGCTCGGTGGATTCTGTGACTCACAAAGTACCGCGGCTCAAAATACACCCTAGGACACAGTTTGATATAAAAGTGATAATTGGGAAATAGTACAGGGCTCGTGGGCGTTCGTCTAAGTTCTGGCTGATGGGGTGTCACCGATTCGCCAGATTCTTTACGAGTGTACTACATTAGTCAGTCGTTTAACGGCCACCGATTTGAACTATTCAGTTGACGTTGTGTAAAGCACTGGGCAAAATATGAACCGTTTACTTCATGATGGCTAGATAACACTTACCTTGGACTTTAACATTCCAGACGGAATAAAAACTTCCTGTTTGTTATCAGTCGACCCTGTTTTTCACCAAATGATGGCAACTGTCACACTCCCCTTGACATTGGGTGGGTTTAATGCAGGTTTCCCACTGCCCTCTTGTTTGAAAGACAGGAACCAATCCCAGTTGATGATGACCGTTCCCATATTTGATGTTCACTCTAATCTTTAGACTATCGATTAATATTTTAACCCGAAAATATACTAAAAGTGTTGTGTCCGCAAAAGACGCTTGGCCAGCAAGTTGATTTGTTGCGCAAACTTCCGTATAGGTCATGTCAAAAACTAAACTACAAACGCGTACACTCATTTGCACAACAGACATGCACGCACGTACATTGGGTGACAGTACGTTGTCATTCGCCTTGATGAAAGTTCTCACACAGCATGTACACACTGTTCCGATAGTCTCTTCTTGTCCGTCATGTTCGGGGCTTGTCCTTTTGTCCCTGAATGTCGCCTGTGGGTAATACGCTACTTGTGAGTAGTATACTACTCATAACGAAACTGCCTGTTATACAACAAAAGTGGGTTTAAAAAATGTTCTTAAGAAGTTACATTTACGAACAGTGCTTTCCGTCATATTGGGCAATATTTTACAGTTGCGGAGACTGTGCACGAATTCTGTGTGAGAATTAAGACGAGTCACATGGGTCGGCAAATGTCACAGACAAAGAGGATGAGTTAATGTCTGGTAGATGTGAATCGGGTTTGGGATGGGCAATGGGATAATCGTGTCTGATATGATGTCATTGGTACAGTGATCGATGTAACTGTCACTTGGGAACATGGACCGGAGCCTGAACCGCTATCAGGGTAAAAGTTTATATTACCATAGAGGTCTAATAACTACAATAGACTAGTGTAGCGGTTCGTTTCGAAACAGGTAGCTAGGATATCTATCTGAATACGAAGCCCTTCCGTTAAACGTGAATGATGTCCCCGAGTCATAGTAACTAACCCTCTGCCTGCCTACTGGAGCATGAGGTTACCATAGAACGATTGGCAGCGACGTGCGTGACCGCCAAATGTCACGAGTTTCGCGGATTCCAGTAGCTCACGCCTCAATTGTTGCGGGGCCAATTTAGGCATATAAATAGCACACACCTTATGTGGCCGTAGTAACCCAGTGGTAATTGGCGGTAGCAGCCATTCGCAAAAGTGGTTTCATATGAATTCTATGGAAATATGGGGAAGATTGTGATAAGACGTTGCAGCACTTTACCGACGTTAATCTATCGCCCAACATGATGCCCACTCAGATGGTAAACAATGCGTAGTCAGTCCTCTTAGTTGCAAGTTTTCTTTATTTTATTATAGCTTTCTCTACTTAGGTTGACGCACCGCAGAATGGGGTGCCAGACTCGAGCTTTGGTTTAGTGTGCGTCCAGTGAAAATTCGTTCATCGTGTTAATGAGGGAACCCTGCTAGCTAGAATTTTGTGTATTTCTAATCGATCGTGGACACAGCACCATATCTAGACATCATTCCACCACGAACTCACTCCTGGATTAGCAGAACTACACCCGTTCATGCTCATAAGATCTAATTAACAATAAGGCATATTGAAGGGAATCGGTTGTTACAGGTTGTTACAGCTCATTGCATCCCTAACGCGCAGTCTATTCGCCTACAGATGTCACCTTTTAGAGTAATTATGTGGAACATTGTTGGGAGGTGGAAAACTCCGAAAGTGACGAAAAATTCCCTGAAAGAGACAAATATAATACAAGGGTTTATGGGAGCACAGAGATAGCAAAGAATATACAATGAATCGTTGTGTGCACAAGTTTGAAATGTTATTAAGAATAACAGAAGTTCAAAGGGACTTATGAGATGTTTTCAAATAAATCGATGGAACCGAATTATATTGCATCGGTTTCTTTCTATGAGATAAACAAATCTGCAATAAATGCGGTCTGATATCAAGATCGAATTACGTATTTTGTATATATGTGGTTTCTTTGTCCAACAATCGATGTGACCGTTTCATATCGTTAATATCACTAACGAGTTCTGAACGAGGTGGTTGTAAGTTATTGGTACTAACATGAATTAGTTCACAAACGGCGTACCCATTCGGTTAGGTTGTCCATGGATAAGGTGACTACTTATGTCTTCAGCACACCTTTGCTATTCTCTTTGGAGTGAGGGAATCACGGTAAGGGGCTATCTCAAATGCTTCGGTAATTAATCAAAGGTATAGACTTGCAGACTTCTGGAAACGTGTTCATATCAACTAAAGTTCTTAGAAGTGATAGTCTTCATGAAAAGTGTAGAAGGTTTGCAGCAGAGAATGAAAAACAGGTCCATTTATACTGATGTACTTGCATCGAGTAATCACCATTCATTGCGTTAATTAAATGTGACCTCCTCTGAGAACAGATGATAACAGCAACACCAGCGGTTTACAAAACGCTTCTGACCAGCTGCACTTCACTATGCCTTTTTGTGGTTGGCTTTCTGGTTCGTATGTTATTGATCCTAATTATTCCATTCAACGGTAGGTTATTCAGTCACACTTCTGACTACCGTATCTTCAAGCATACACCTTCTCTATCCTCTCTAACTCCGTCCACAACTTAAATAATCCTCCCCGTCAACCCATACCTCAACTGTCCAGCTGCCACGCATAGCATTGGTGGTAGTGAATAGAGGAGCATGGAATGTGCCTTCACACAGAGTGAAGCGATCCAAAGTCACAGCCTGTTCATCAGCTGTCATCAATCGCATTATCAGTCGGGTTTGGTCATCCTCCATCGCAAAGCATTTCTGTCCATAAACGAGAGTATAGAACGTGGAACCAACTGTTAACGGTGCGAACATTTATGCCGCTTCCCGTCTCTTTGTATGCCATCTGCCTTACGCATCATATTTTGGATGCCACATTTCCGTATTTCATCGCCGCTACAATTGTTCCCACATCCAATAACTGTAATTGAGCATTTAAACTGATTGGCGCATCTGTTTGGAATTGACTAACACAGTTCAGTTACTTTGAGTCGTCAGACGCTGGTTCGACAAATACAGTACATCTAGATATTATCAGAAGAATATGGGACAAAAGTGTAATGTAAATAATTAACAGGTATAGCAAGTGCACTTACAACAAGGGTTCGGACAAAATACAGAGATGTAATCCGTGAGTGTGGTAGCGGAGCGTTAGGTGGAATCCTATAGGCGTCAGCGTAGTGATCTACAGGATGAAAGCATTGTGTAATCCACGATGCACTGTAGCTGGGATTTGTTCGCTGATGCACGAGATACCCAAATAGATTGTGATCACATGAACGTATAGTCTCGTTGCTTTGTCCGCCCCGGCGATGATTGGGTTGGACCACGTGCCGTAGGCTAATGTTCGAGATCAGGTTGATTGTGTGTTGCCTTGTGTGCGTGCCTGTGTGTGTGCACGTGACACAGACTGGTGTTGGCACACTGTAAGGTCCTCGATGCCACTGTGGGTACGTGTGCGCAAGGGCCGCTCAGCGGTGGTGTTGGCGCAGCATCCTGGCCACACGCCACAGGGACCCGGTCTGGACATATGACCTTGAACACACCACAGCGTGATGCCGCGAGTCCACCTCGAAACTCTGGTTGTTTCGCTGCTGAGCTGAATTCATTGTGTAGCGCTGTCACTCAAGTAGGTCACCCATCCAGCTCAATCACGGCCCCTGGGTGTGCACTCAATCGGACAACGCAATTGGGTAGCCGGTGCTCTGTGAAAGACAACACCTATGCAGATGTCCGTGGCGATCCACGTGACGAATATGCGCTGAGTTCAAAGACCGTACCATTGGTGAAAGGAAAATCTTGGATTGCATTGGTTTTTCGGTATTGCATGCATTTGATCAATGAGAGATTAATGAATATGTGCAATCGATCTGTAAGCCTGATTCTGTTAAGTAAGTTGTGGTTCACTGCTGTTATGTGTAGCAACTGGAGGAAACAAACTGTATTATGATCCTGAGAAAACGGTTATCTGATTTCGTCATTCAAATTCTTAACTAATCTTTAAAATCCCTTGGCAAAAGAGTAGGACATTAAACCTACAAAACTGATTCAGCAGTGAGTGGAACTGCAAGTATGCCGCGAAAAGACAACAATCTCACTGAAGGGACCACATTTGATTGTAGCCGAAGGATTGGCCAGCTAGTGACACCCATCGTTATTTCCTGTTGCTGTGATCATAGTAGCACAACACCCCCAAACTATGGCAGGGATTCAACCATGAAGAATACGTCAATGTTCCTGGGCGATCTTGGAAATGGTGAGTTTCTACTGATCACTATCTAACTTCTGGCCTCAACTGAAAGCGATGGCAGCCACCTGTTTTACGTAGACGAAATTCTTCGACTTATTTGCTTATATATTTTTGGATTTTGTGAGAAGTTACTTAGAATTACAGTGACTGTGTCCTTTTAATCATTTCTTGCTAGACAAAGTGATTAACTTGGGGATAGCACTAGACGACTGAACACTTGGTTCCACATCAACTGTTAGAGTAACAGACGACGTAAATGGTGGATCGTGCATACTTTGGTCCACACATGATTCGAGTTTATTGTGCTTTATTATGATACACAGCGTCCCCGTCGTCAAGACCGATCCGAAGGGGATAGATGGAGTGGTCTCCACCGCGCAGTAGGTCCCTGTTGGGTGGAAGCTCCATAATTCATCAGTAAGTATAATGCGTTGACCACAAGGTCAAAAGGCACGATTGAGCAGGCATTTTGAATAAATGTGTAAGGTTTAATCGTTTTCGACAATGTCTTCTTGCTTCTACCACGTTATGTTGAAACTTCATCTCTGTCCTGTTAGGTGGATACTGTTCGAATGCAACAGTGTTTATGGGCAGTGCTCCAGCACCAAGATGATCATGAAACGATTGACACATCCAACCCTGGCTGGTAAACATTAAAGGTCACAAAGCACTTGTCGAATGGCTTGGCTCTATGACTGTCTTTCTGTTACAATACCCATGTTCAAAACTGCTACCTGTACACCCAGCCATCACACATATTCTCTCTACTATCACAGCCAGCCTAGCTCAGTAATTTGATACTGTGATGATACATACATATTTGCATGAGTGAGATAAACTCCATGTATGCGCATGCACGTGCATTTCGTTGACGTACATGACACCATACTCAGTGAGATGTTCGGGCAATTGGTTGTACGCTCGAAGCCACTGGGGTGAGTATTTCACGCATTGTGATAGGAGTAATTAGCGAGTCACTTTTTACGTCATACTGAGCGTAAACTTCGAGTAGCACAATTTGACGTCAGACCTACTTCATATAATCTTCCCCCTTATCTTCTATTCGTTTGTTTTCAAATAACGAAATTCAATATAATAAAGCATGTTCTGTGTTAACATATTTTGGCAAGTGCTTAGCCTCCTAGGCTGAAACCCCATCAAAAGATTGTACAAAACTAGCAACCATCTAGTTATTTCGTCTGCTGCATCAAGTAAGAGTGAGTTCTTTCAGTTCTTTGCAATATAAGGTGATCATTACTGGGAAGGAGTTAACTCCCAGTAGTTACATCGGTGGACAAACTCAAGCGGTTCGACCGGTCTTTGTGTGGAAGTGGTCCTTGTTCGAGCTTCATCGTTCAAGAGGCTACCGCATTCGAATACTCCTGAATAGTCACACCCTTGGTGTCCAAGTAGACCCTACGACTGTCCTACTTTTGTAGAAAGTACTTAACTCGACTTTCGTTCGTCAACAGAGCATGCCGTCATCTGCACTGGGATTCGAACTCTGGCCTCAAACCTTTTCCAATTCTGGTTGTTTCGGTATCAGTTTTGCCTATCCGAATATCATTTCTCAGTGAACCTATCAAAGTTTAAAGTGACTTATGAGGCAGCTCTGGTATCGTACTACCAAGATCATCCGTTCCATACAAACTACAGGATCCACCATAGTACAGTGAGTCAGACGGTGGAAACATGTACACTGCTCCAAGCTTCCAACATAATACGGAGATTTACATTACCAGGCATTCTGTCCGAGTTAGATAGGCGGACGCACGCATCACATCTGAGACATAGTCGTGTCCGTCAAAACTGGGTATTCGTTCCGTCTGTCTCTCACCTCTCCTGTCCATCTTCCCAGTATAGTCCGGTCACCGTGGGCTATTGGTGTTTACCTGTCCGATTCAGTCACAATTTCCGTTGTGGTAAGCCCTCGTGCAGTGTTAAGACTTCAACAAAATGTGTCTGTTTTCACTCGTCTCCTCACCGTGTCCAAAAGAACCACATAGTTTGAGCTACTCCGGGGACCCTGGTGGAACAGTGTCAAGTAAACTCTTCGTGTACAATCAAACTGACTTCGAGTCACACAAAAACGCTATTCAAACACAGCAAACCGAAATCGATATACAACCGTGCGAATTTTTGTCACTGGCATTCGAAAATCAACCATACTGTTTTTTACTTGTTATCTGAAATACATCTTCTTGGTGTGAGAATAGCTCACGTTTGCGGACAGTACTGTCTTATATTTCAGTTTAGCCTATTTCCATATAGATACAGGCCATTCTCCATTGGTGTTTGGGAACAACAACAGTTCCCTTTCAGTCTTTCTGTGAGTATAAGATATTTGCCATTGCGTTCATTTATTGCGCATGTGGCTATCCGTTTAATGACTAATGCGTTCACCGGGGATTCACTCAAGCCATTTCGGTGTTCTGTGAGTATTGGCCACGGTGATCAATCAATTCTCGTGTGGACCAAGCGATATTGTAAATTTCTGAACGACGTAGTACCTGAACCTGTGATCGTGTGTGGCCGGGGCTGGTGGTCGCTATACGGATGTCGTGGACACTAATCAAATGGTCGTTGCAAAGATTATGAAGGTGTTTGTCGTTGGATAGAGTGATAAAATAGACAACGCATGGGAGCACGTCAAAAAGGCCGCCGCTGGGAACTAGTCGTTTGTGGGAGGGGCCATTATAGGGGGTATTACTCTACGTCTTTATTCCGTAAACGGAGCAAACACTTCAAGCAACCCTACTGACTTTGGTCTATGCTGTCTTGAATGGCTAGAATGGCTTTCAGAAGGTTTTATTCCAGTGCCTTCATACAGAAGGCTGACATCTTCATTCCGTGTGGCATTGCTTCGTGTTATCCCTCCAAAGGACAAATCTCCCGAAACCATAAAAAAATCAGCGTCTTATTTCAGCGTAGTGAGCTGTTTCTATCCTCTACATTGATCGTGTCGGTAGAATAGCCAGCCATCGAGACCTTTCAAATTGAGCTTCTTTTCACTACTGTGGATTGTTCCAATGTTCACTGTAACCAACATGTTGTCCCACTCAACTCAATCGATGTTGTATGTGTACTTCAGTGACTTACCACTGGTTCATCAAATTCAAAGCATGGAACGGCACACTATCGAGCAGTTACCGGACTGGCCATGAAGACTGGTAGTATCAGCACCGATTTGGGTCGAAAAACACTAGAAGCGAAACGAATAATTCCACTTTGTACCTGCTTAGACAATCTTCAGCACCGTACTCTTCTGCCTGAATCGTCTGCATGAAGCACATATCCCCAAGACTATCCCGGTATCTATTTACGATGTTTTCACTCGCCCAATCATCTGGCTGCCACTTTTTCTCTCTGTTATAATCCCAATATGTTGTGGCTAAAAAAATAACCTAAAATCCACAAGCGTTTGGTAAAACGTGACAACACGGGGCCGGTAACCGATGTAGCGAACCCTACAAACGACACTGGTTGTGTCACGTCCACTGGCTCCGTCTGTCGCTCCACCTATGGTTCACTGCGGCCGAAATCGCAAGCCCGTCATGGGCCCGGACTGGGAAAGTCTTAACCGGCCCGCTTAGCTAGGATGACAGTGTCGTTTACCCGCGTGCGTAAGATCGTATCTATCCCCAGCGCGGGTTGGAGAGGCCTACCGACATGCCAGTCTATGTCGAGCCTGTGGTCATGAGACCGTTCTTTTTTAAATGAAGTTCCACTGTTTTTTGCTTTTACCTACACATTACGCTGACGATCAGTGGCTTGTTGCCAGAACCGACAACAATCTTAGACATGGTAGTCCAGGCTACGGCTCATAATTAGAAATGCTGCTGCTGGGGTTATGATGTAGTCAGTGTGACACGCTTGAGGTCATAGTTACAAAAGACCGACCAACGATTCTGGTTATTGATCACTCAGATGGTTCTACATGTCTAATGTATCGTGGGGAGGTTCAGTGAGCATCGATCAACTGGTGACAGTCATCTACAAAATAACGTGTAAGTAGCAGGATTGCACAACTTTGTTGACCACCCAGAAACTTGGCCTAGCCACATAAACGAATAGTTATTTTGTGGCAGATTTATAGCTGGTTCGCCTTTATTCTACGTATAAACTATTTCGTACTTTCATCTACCTTTGTAGAAATGAACCTTACTAGTTGAGAAAGGAATAATACACAGTCAGCACACTGAAATAACTCGTGTCACAAAACGGGCAGTCTGCTAAGCCGAGTATATATGGTGTCTGTGTGCCTGTGTTTGTTTACCCTGACCTTTTCTGCTACCTTGCTGTGGTGGTCAGGCTTGTATGTTGTTCTGATCCAGCGGGCTGTGCTGACTAGTACATCGATCCTTGCAGGTTCAACGGCTTCAGATGGGTCAAAAGGGAGCAGCCAGGCAAAAGGCAGATGCGCTCGTTGTGGATGATGCCGATGTGTTGTGGTTTGGTTCGGTTTGATATTTGTTCCTGCCTGCTCTGGTTTTGTTGTTGTGGCTTGTTTGTCTCTGCAGTAGTATTGATCCTAATGTATGCTGACATTTTAGGTGTATCATTGTCGAACCTGTGCGTAGCTAGTGCAATTTGGTCGCTGCTCGTAGTCGATGATGTTGCGATTGTGCGTGTTCATGTGTGTGTGTCACCCGTTGCCTTGTGGTACAGGCTTTCAAGTCAAAGGCTATGAGTGAGGGCCACAATCGTTCGCGTGTCTAGGCCTGGGCGTCCTGACAGCATCCGAAGCCCATACGAAACATGATCTTATAACACAAACCAAATACTATCCTGCATCTGCCGTCGCGCACGATAAATCGGATCACCCTATCTGCTAGTTGCGACAGGGTGGATAGGCGAAAATATGCTACTGCCAAACCTTCCCCCATCCCCTACCCTAATGATCCAGTCAACACTAATCCCAAAGCAGACGGCGCTCACTGGAGTCTCAGTGACACGACGGCCAACCTGAGACAGGCACGGAGACGCAAGACACTTTCCATTGGGACGTGGAGGGTGCGCACGCTACTAGAGGGTTGCAACACCACAGAACGGCCAGAACGGCGAACCTCACTGACCGTTATGGAACTGCGTCGCTATGGAATCGAAGTCGCAGCCTTGAATGAGACAAGGCTTGCAGATCAAGGTAAGTTCCCATAAACATGTTAGGTGCACCTTCTACAGAAAATGATGCCAGACAGACGGTACTCAGGAGCATGATGTCTGGTTCGCAGTCGCTGATCACCCCAATGCTTTGATGCTAGACGAACCGCACGGCACCAGCCCTCGAGTCCTTTTCGTGCGCCTCCGGCTCGGTCGAGGTAAGTATGCTACGTTTGTGTTTATGGTCCAACTGCGTCACAGTTCTATGATCAGCTGTCCGCCACAATCCAGTCGGCGCCGGTGAGGGACCGACTATTTGTTCTGGCTGAATTGAACGCTCGAGTTGGGTGCGACTCGGTAACCTGATCGGAAGCCCTCGGACCCTACGATGTTGGTACAGTCAGCGAGAACGGTTATCGTCTGTCCCATTTATGTGCCAATCATGAGCTGGCTATCACAAACACTCGATTCCAGCTGGATGCGAGCGACATCACGAAGTGGTCATCACCTTATACTTGAAAGCGTGATCGTGCGGTAGCGCGACGCTCGTGAAGTACGCATCACGCAAGTGATACGAGCGCAGAATGTAGCACCGACCATAGGCTGGTCAGGATTAAGTTGGTTAATGATGTCTGCGGGCCCGTTTATTGTGGGTCTTCCGGACAACGGAAAAGGCTGGATATCAAACGATTAGACACCTGTGACACCAAGACTGCTTTTCAACGTGCAGTTGCCGCTCATCTGCACGACGCTGTTGTATCCACCAACCCCAAGGGTATGTGGCAACACTTCAAGAAATAAATCACGGCAGCATCCACCGGGACGATCGATGTCGAACGTTAAAACCGTCTGGACTGGTTGGACAACAACAACGCAGCTATCTCCAATGTGGTAGGAGAGAAGAATGCCGCTCTTGCCGCTTCCATAATCGACCCGAAAAATGAAGACAAGAGAGCGACATTCCGGAGTGTTCGCCGCCAACCGGCCGAGAGTGTTCGCGAAATCAAAAACGACTGGTGGAGGAGGCAAGGTGAGCGGATGCACGGCGGCGCCAATCACCGACAACACAAGGAGTTCTACGACCCGCCTAAGGCGATCCTCGATCTCTTCATCTAGTCTACCAAAGCATTGGCAGAAGTAGACACCAGCTGTTCTTGTACGAAGCCAGAAGACTTCATGAAACTGTTGCTCAAAAATTTTGGTACCCTTATAAACCGTCCTGCAACCATTGATGGGACGACCGTGAACAGTCTTCCACAACAGGCCATCAAATGTTCACTTGCTCTCACTCCGGATATGATAGGGTTACAGAGGACGATCGGTCAACTGCGCAACGAGAAGGCTGCAGGCGAAGACGGTTTGTCAGGTGAAACCCTGAAGAATGAGAGATCGACATTGAAACGCGCTCCATCCAGAAGAAGGAATAAATACCACGAGGTTTCAAGGAAGCCTTGATCGTGCAACGCTCCGACAGCCATCTGGGCATACGTCTGCTGAGTTGCGCTGGCAAGATGCTTGCCAGAATCTTCCTGAAACGGCGGAAGGCAGAAGTATCGGAGACATATGTTCCCGATGAGCAATGTGGATTCCGGGCAAGTGGGAGTACGATCGACCTGGCGCTCGCTGCTCGACAGCTACAGCAGAAATGCCGAGAACAATACTAGCCTCTGCATGCCCTCTTCGTGGACTTCACCAAGGCCTTTTGGTTCCGTGAGCCGCGAAGCGTTGTGGACAGTGTTTGGTAAGTATAGATACCCAGGTAAGTTGGTCAGTTTGATTAGAATGTTGCGTGTGAGCATGAGGGTGAAGGTACAACCGTGTGGATCGACCTATGATGGTTTTAACATAGTCACTGGCCTGAAGCAGGATTGTGTTTCAGTCCCAGACCTGCTTAGTCCATATTTGACTGTTATGGCACCAGTTGCTTTTTAGGATCCTGGGGAGGAGGGCGTTGAGGTAGAGTACCGGGTGGATGGGCGCCTGCTCGATATTCGATGCTCCGACACTCTAACCCGGTTACATACCTCAACAATGAGTGTTGTGAATCCAAAAGGCGGACGACACAAAGGTTGCTTTATTGGAGAAACCAACACACTACTTAAGCGTCTGAGCACGACAAGAAACGGAAACACTCATTTGCACACCATACTCTTCTGAGGATACTCCAGTCGCTCTAGACACCA
>QNGE01001861.1:71490-139483 GCA_008508345.1 Paragonimus westermani
GATGGCTCGTCCGGCTGCTCGTGCTGTCCGCCATCCACCCAATGTTGGCCTTCACCGTATTCCAACATCGTGTCGAGATGTTCCTCTGAATGTTGGAAAAACCACGCCTCCGATCTGGCCGTCTGTCGTATTTCACCTGCCCTGCCTCGCCCGTTGGTCCGATCCAATCGAGCGATGACTCATCCGGTCGCGCACGTTGTTCTTGATTCGATCGCGGCAGGCTTTTGAACATACCTTCCCGGCGTTTAGGTATTCAGCCGAGCGTTCGAAAACTCGCACCTCCGACCTGACAATCCACCACACTATGACACCTTCAGAAGGATACGCTGTTTAACGTTAGCTGGTCACGTGGATACCGAATGCTTCGAAAGCCGGCTATGCGTCATCATTTGGTCCAGGTCGCAATCCCCGTTATGTGGCTATGTCCCATGTGACTAACGATACATTTTGCATCTGCTCTCTCTTGTCCGAATTAGAAGAAACGGAGTAGATAGCCTGACGATACCTTCAGGCTGTTGTTCACCAACGGCAGATGGCCATTTGGACGCCAGATGCTACTTTTCTTGCTGTAATGCGTAGTTATCTTATACGAAGACTAATCGAATAACATTTAGTGTTTCGTTTTCTGATGACATTCGTTTTTTTACTCCCGGTAAATAGTTGCTGTCAGCCTGACACAAAAGAATATATTTCTGTGATATGGGACAGCAGTATAACCATTTCGGCTGGAAAATCTGCACGACCGTCACACTGATGCGAACTTTGAATGGAGTAAATTAATGCTTTCTTTGATGCCAAAGCGTATAGTTTTGAGCGTTCATGTTATTTTGGAGTCCAAATTTTGTCAGTAACCCAGTGACACGCATCGTATGCTGTACCATCGTGCAGTTCAATCGCCTTTGTGTGGTTTGGCTTTTTTGTTAATGGATTATCAGGGCATAGTCACATGTGTGTACGAGCTCCGTTTTAATGAGCCATTTACAACCAAGGGACCTTCTGATGACACCATTTTTATAGACAGTACAAAGGATAGAGTTATTGCGAGACCACTTTAATGTTTTCACTTCCATTGGGAGCATGCGTGAAACAGACTGGGAGATCATAATCTAACAACGACATCTGAGCGATCGGTAAAGACCCACTTCTGACTCAGATGACTCGTTGGGAAGGATGAAGTGCGAAACAATATTCGAACCAACTTCGAAATAGCATTTTATTTTGACCTCAAAGGGATAGAGAATAAGAGGGTTCCGTGAAGCGAGCAGACTTATCAAGGTCGGCTACCTTCAAGTGAGAAATGTTGGGAACTCTATTTTGGTCTATGTACAGTAGGAGTAGATTGAACACGTTGAAAGTTAAATGCTTTTGGAAACGGCGATTTTACACGAGAGGTACTGTATACATATCGTAAATGTGACTATCTGGCACAGGTTTATCATCAGCTTCCAAGGTAGTTGTTTATGGGCTAAACATGAGAAGGGGTGGATTTGTGAAATCAACGAAATAATGGCCAACTAACAGTTGTGACGTTAATTCAACGGTGTTTCCTGACCAGCTTACTCAGCGGGGTTAGACCAGGGTAGTTGCGAAGCATGCTCATAACACTTTGGGACACACAAATGAGGACTGTAAGGGCAAACTACAGTGGCTTCAAATTCAGTTACAAACTGTCCTCTCAATATCTTGAATTTAGCGACTTCCGTCTGGCACATTTGACGAACGGAATTAGTTGACTCAGTAGCACTATTTAATTTAACTAGGTGTGTTCACATGGAACCGTTGATAAACTTGGTTAGCCCACTAAGTGACCAGACAAAACGATGTACAAAAACTATTTTGTTGGGGATATATTAACCTCGTTGAACGTAGTACATCTTTGTTTACCTGCAACGGTGACGCAGTGAGCTCAGCAGCCCACGTCGGTCGATTCTGCACTCGTCTGCATGAGGATTTTCTGGAACGCAGCGTCTTTTGTGAAACGGTTACATTGACCCACAAGAGTTTATTTGTCTGACTTACAGCTGGGTTCAGCTGTGAAACCCGAGTGATCGTCTGTATGATTGATAGATAAAACTGTGACATATGACCTCCAACTACAGGTCTTCAACTCAAATCTGACGCTGATCTTCCTTTGAAACGCGGGTTGAACACACAATTCACTCATACTCAGGGCGGTTTTTCCATACTGAAGTCGGTTTCTTTCCCCTAAACGTGAGGGCATTTAGTAGTAGAGCAGAGTACTGAATACAAGATCAAGACGTCGACTGATCACAGGATATGAGGGGGTAAATAAGATACAACCATGTGGCGGTGCTTCTTGCGTATACATATTCTGATCGTCAATAGTTGCATCCGTTTAGTACACCATGACAATAGGACAATTGACCCACTGAACCAAAGTCTTCACTCCAAAGTCAAGACGAATGCTGAAAATTTCTTAACCAACCTACAGCCTCTGGAACTTGGTGTGCAAAAGTCGTCCACTCATGTCGTCACTACACACAGTTTCTTGCCTTCTGACATCCGGCTGTTTTTCAGTCATTAGTGATATGCCATAGGATGTTGACAAATCATCTGTTGTGTAACAAACCACTGATAAGACAAAATGTGTAGTAACTATCCCCAACACATGTTTTTTGTTACCCTGTGAAACAGAACCAGGTACTTCAATGTTACTCGCTACCCGTGGTTGCATTATGGCCCAACAATAATGTTCCCAATAGAACGACTATATAAGCTAGTTAACCCCATTCGAAGTCCTATTTAAAAAGGTGCGCGCACTACGCTCAAGCGGCAACTTACTTTCTGGTTGTTGTGCATTGACAGTCATGCGACCTGCGGTTATCTCCACCAACTACTTGGGGTCCAGTCGATACGAATGCCCTCGTGTACCCAATGCGTTAACACCAGTTGTTTGGGAACAGCCGCTGGGTTCTATACATCTTGGTCATTACCAGTCATCGTGGCTGATATCACACAATGCTGAAAACCGTGAACTAGAAGGCCCAGCGTGGTGTCACTTTGATGTGTTCGGGGAGGCCGCAGAGTCCAGTGCTAACGAGCAACTAATTCGCGCAAGAAGACAGCCTTCAGGTAAGCATTATACAGAAGACCAAAAACTACTTGTCCATTAGTTAATTTGTTTACCCCAGCACATACATCGTACATTATTCAACGATAACTGTAATCCTCCATTCAGCTAAAGATTTTAAACGTCGATGTTTCTTACTCTCACGTATTGTAGATTTAGTTGACGTGACTAACATTATACGCGCTAACGTAAATTCAGATGTCTTTTAAGAAATTAATCACCACCAGTCCGCCATTAGTTGTTAAGCTCTAACTACCACCCTGTATGAGTATTATTAAAAATCTCACTTCTGTTACATCTCAGTCCGAACCAAATACATCCTACATCTATAAGTTTTAGGCGTTTTTTTAAAAAAAGACATTGTTAATTCAACAAGGGTTACCAGTGATATAGTACAAAATTGTAGAGTCCCACTGAAAGTTCATGAAATGAACAAGATCACGTACTTTTCTGCCCCATCGGCTTGCAGCCACTCCATTGATAAAAATGTATCCCAGACAATCAACGGAAAGCATGCTGGTGACCCTCAGCTGTCACTGGACCGGTCCGATAGAAGACGGCCAAACGTTGCGCTATAGATGGAAGAACAGCTGGAACGACCAAATGGAAGTTGCTGATGAAATCACGGCCACTTTGATTGATCCACAGATCGTGGGCCTTGCCCCAGGCGAAGGGAGGCTGATGACATGTGAAGCAGAGATAGCCGAAACGGGTGACTTCTTGGGAAAGACGGATATTGATTTGGTTATTACTCCGATGCGAACAATTGGGATACTGGGTACGTTTAACCATGGTTTAGATAATGGAAACACAAAATTCTCGAACCGGCATATTATGCGCCACTGACACCCGAATAAACAACGGATCATGTGTAAGACTGTTTAGGTTACAACTACTATGAACATTGAACTGAAAGGCATTATAGTCACCTACTGATCAGACCAATAATTTATATTCTGTTATCTTAGTAGCTTCCCTCGTTGATTGCTGTCCAGTGAAATCGTAACGGGTAAACCAGAACACGTAGAGGACAATTTTACGAATAGTCAATTAACAACTGTCTGAAACTTTCAGTCCGTTGGTAATTCAGTCTGTTGATCACCCGGTCAACAGGTTGAGCGCAGGTGAAAACTCGTGTTATCCTGTAAAAGTCTACTACGCCAAACTCTTTCTGAGAACACAATCCAGATGAACAGGTAACCTGAACCCTAATCATAAGCGAGTGTGGCTGAGTGGTTATATAATTCAGTAGCGCATAATACGAGACGATAAGCGTGGACTGAGGACAAAATCCCTGTCCTGACAATGACGCACCCTAACTGGCGAGCGAGTCTAATCTACGGTTTCTGCTTCAACAAGGGGTGAGAATGGAAAGTCCATCTTATTCTGAAAGCTGTGATCAAGCGTGAGTAGTGTTCAACTTACATAAACCAAATCCCCAACTACGAACCAGAAACCTGAGTAGTATGTTCATTGGTGAATGACTTCGTTTAAACACGGAAGTCGCACAAATTACTGAAAGAGGACTGAAGTGCATCATCTTTTGAACACTGCGATATATATCTGACATGCCTGTCATCTTTGTGGACGAAGACCCATTTTTTAAAAATACCCTGCGACAGTATTTGTGTCTACCACCTTGATTGGCAATCACCGTTTAAGTGGTAAGTAGACGGTTCAAACGCGCTGGTAGGGAATATATAAACACTAAGTATACCGGTTTCACATAAGATTGACGGCTGCTGATGTGTCTGAAAAACTTTGACCATGAACCGAGGTTGTTCGATCTCGGGATCGGTCGATCAGTCTGCTAAATGCGCTCGACGGATTGATGTCGACGGATCTACAACACCAAATAGTTCAGCGGTCTACGATAAATCAACCAGTCCGGGTGTCAAACGATGAAGAATCACTGAAAACAACTGTTTAGTGTGTTACTAATTGGAACGATAATAAGCGAGATGTAAGTAGCAAACCTCAGTTATGATTTACGAAGGAATCCCCAACTGTACCGAGCCAGTACGTAGACTAACACACGTTCTCAATGTCATCAACACAGTTCAAAATAAATGCAAGAACCGGACCAACAGAGACAGGATATAGGAGAAACGGTGCACTGAAGACAGTTTAAACGCTACGCTACGAAGTTGAGGTTATTTACCGAGAGCCGTGTTGTTCATTAGATAACAGAAGCGGAGATGGCTGGCGAGACTAACGCTGTACCGTCAAAAATTAAGATCTTTTAGTTCCAAATAAACAGTGATGGACGCCACGAAATTAATGAACGGAAGGTCGTGATCCGTCGGGGAACCTTTACAGATGCTGCATATAATATTTAGTAGTGATGAATCAGGGAAGATTTAGTTTCTATATAAATTGAATATCATTTATAGCTGACCGTAACTGTTGTACCCCCCATAGACATTTTAGTCAGCGCATTTCCGAAATAAGCACTACAGTCGAGTTTCGCACGTGTTAGAACTCGTCAGCAGTGTAAATCTTTTTGCAAGGCCGCGATTAGAACTCTGGAACAGTTTTTATGAGACAACCCTGTTCAGCACTGCACTAGTAACATCACATTAGGCGCGACCATATTAGCTTATAAGTTATACTCAGATCGCCCGATCAACTTGAGAGGAAGCACAGTAACTGTCCTGTAAACTCCAATCGACTGGGACTTTTCCCGAAGACGAAGTTAAAGTAATCATTATATTGTTTATCGATATTTTGATTGCTATGTGTATTATTCACAAGCAAATCAAGCTTAGCGTTTGCATAGGATGATGATTCAATCGTGTCTAATGTAAAGTGAGTGACGCAGTGATGAACACACTTGTCTCATGAACGTGTAACCGGAGTTCTAGTCCAAGCCGTGACAAGTATATTCGTTACTGACTACCTCTAGCAAGAGTAAAATTCAAGTATGATGTATGGCAGTAATAAACCATGTGCAGTGTAATAAGTAACAGAATATAACGTAAATAATAAACAATTTAACATCGACTGAGTAACACAAAGAAATTTGCTCAATAAAGACCCTATCATCCAGAATAAGAGTTTGTAGATTTAGCAGTCTACGTTGGGATGCAGTACCTAAGAAAAAAGTGGACATATTTAATTGTAAACTTTTGAAGAAAAATAAGAGATGGCTCACTACTTCAACCTAAATCATCACACGGATCAATAAAACAAACCGCGATCGAACAGGCACAATAAACTTCAGTCAATCAGCATTACAGTAGATTTCTACAACCCAGGAACACCAAAGCTACAGGAGTATGGCCAATTTTCATTTTACAAACGAATATTTTCAAGTTCGATAGGCAGGGTTGATCGACGGGGAGTTATTGTGTGATGACTGCCCTGAAGAAGTTTTGTTCGCACAAATGTTTTGTTTCGCTCCAAGCCAATGGTTTGCTGTTTTTTATTGCCCGATAAACCAAATATTTAACTATAGGTCTTCAAAACGTTTGCTGAACTGCACTGAAGATGTTGACAGTGGTAGTACGGACTCGAAGTGCTTACAAAATTTGTTGTTTTAATTAGTTATATCAGTTCAAATGATCTGACCACATTCTTGTTCTTCTCCTTGCAGACTTAAAGGAGACAAACAAAAAAGTTTTCAGTTACGAGTCTGGAGAGGCCGCACAAATTACATGTGACGTGGACAAACAACACGCGGAAACGGGGAAAGATGTAAGTGGGATTCGTTTTTTGTTTTCGTCAGAATGAAGTCACTCAGGCAAAAGTGACAGCGGAGGTGAGCAGATCGTGGTGTATCACTCAAGTGGGTTTTTGTTTACTTTCCTGGCGCCAGATCGTATGGACTTTGAATGGTGGTCCTCCCCGAGATGGTGTGAAACGTACTGACCGGATGCTTACAAGCATGATCATCATTCCAAACATGAGTCCAGAAGATGAAGGTGTATATGCGTGCGAGCAGCAAGGAAAACTTCGTCAACTACATTTGATTGAGAAGTCAGGTAAATTAAAAACTGCGTCTGCACCTCTGGTTGTAAGATGGTGCAACTAGTTTTCTACCGTTATCTGCAAGTTTTTAGGGATTGCATACTAGAATGAAGTGGTATAAAGAATTTCAAACCATTTCACAGGATTCCGTTATCACTCTAAGTGAGTGTGAATTACTCCATTCTGGAAACCATTTATTTTTAATACCATTCCTGTACTTGTGCCTGTTCACCGACTGCCCACGATGGGCGACCAGGTAGGCTGTGTTTGTACGTAACAATTTCATGAGATTATGAATGATCAGTTGTCCGCATGGGAGCGAGACCTAGCACTAAAATCAGGATTAGGCACGCCTGTGAACTATAAACCGGAACTATATTTAACATCGTCAACTATAAGTTACCTATTCACCCTAATTAATTGGACGGGTTCAGAACCGAACCAGTACAATGCAAGACGTATGACTGAAGTGTTATTTAGCCTTGAACTACCATTTTATTATTAATACAGTACCAACGTGGAACGCTTTATACTTGGTGAGTCCGATTGACTGGACAGTCACACACTAACAGTGCCAGCCATCCGTTGTCATACGGAAACCACTTCCCTACTCTCCCCATATACGGAATTGTGACTTTCGTTACAGGTCTGAATTCTTTAAACTGAAAACTGGTTGATTCAACTTCAAAAAAACTGATAAGGCTTTAAAATTAGTCTTTTATATATTAATGAAAACTTAGCTGTAAAGAAATCCCTTTGCAGCAAATGTGCTTACGACTGACGTACCGCGCGTCATTTTGAGTACGGATCACTCATCTAAGACTGAGGGAGCTTGAAACAACTGGAATGTCAAGAAGACAAAGACCGGACTAATCGTAGTTAGTGGCAAACAAGCCGAAACTGTCGATATGGGCCACTTCTCACAATAAAGCAGAATTAATGATCATGACTATGACACGTTGTTCGAATAGAATGTGTGATCCAGTAGGACCACATCACACAGGTGTAATACACTACATCACAGTAGGTCACTTGCGTCAGTGAACCCAGTTTGTCACTGAACAGTGTTCTTGTGATGTAGTCTCCACGGTAGCCTCGTTCACCAAGCAATCAAACCATTTCAATTGAAACTTTTGCTTAACACCATGCTTTTTCCAACTGGATGAGCAACCGGCGACAACTAACCTTCCGATCTTGTCTTTCTATGGACCTACTGAATATAGGAAGATGAGAACTAATGAGAATAAGTACTTTCAAACCGTATTTTCAATCTTCAAGCTGTTTGATGCGCTGTTCTGTAACACCCCTTTTGTCTGAATGACTTCATTCCACCTCAGTTTGCCAAATCTTCCACTGGCTACAATCGCAAAGATGCTAAATGGATGTGACGTAAATGTCTTATGTAACTCTCTAGGAAACTAGTTTTTCACCGCCGTCCCAGTTTTGTCCTTGCGTGTACACACTGGACAGTGATTCTCTGAACGAGAATCTTGCGTTAATTCCAATACCATCCAGACTCCTTCCGTCGGAACAAAACCTACCAGACATCGGGTTCAGATAGGAAATGTATGTTAACAAGGGCGGGCGGGCGGGCTCCTGTTTACTAGACTAATGACTCAGTCCCACCGCAAATTTTCCTCAGAATTACCTTAATGCCCAGATAAATGAAGCATCACTCAATTTGTATTGTTCACAATAGTTTATTTTCTCTTTCTAACTCCTCAGTATCTATGTATTTAAGATTTTTTGTCAGAATTTCCACAAGAATATAATGAGCCAAATCGCGTCTGACACATCACGACCAAGTATTTCTTCTATTCAACGTTGTTATAATGTGATCTACCACCTTCAGTGGTCTTACAACTGACTTTGACATGTTTCGCTTATGGGTGCGTTCCTCTTGTTTGCAAATTGAAAACTCTACTCACAAGATAGTGAGGTTGTAAGCTAAAAGTTGAGTGCACTTCCGTCCGAGTTTAACCGCTTAGCGGAAGTTGCTTTTTGTTGGTCTTTGCTTGTAATTTCCGGCTCATCTAATCGATTTTGCTTTGTGATGACTGGTTCAATCACTTCTGTTGTTCGTAATCTATTTGACTGGACAGTTGACCACCTATCTGAAGTAATTGACTGACTGTGCGACTGCCCGCATCACAACTGCACAACTGTTTGAAACAGGGGAGGGACAGTAAAAGTGTAAGGCTTGTATTCAGCTACATTTTTTTTACTATGGTCACCGGTTCTAAAGTTTCATATAACACTCGGACCCCCACCCTCATAACCTTTGTAAACTGACCGTGAGATAGACTGTATTCACCTAACCATCGGGCCGAACACAGACACAAGCAGTAGGACAGAACTGGAGAGTTAACCGATTTTCTTACGATAATTCCTTATTATTATTGTTGTTGTTGTTGTTGTTGTTGTTGTTTTTAGCCTGGGGTAGCCGTTTTTCAGTTTGTGCTTACAGGGTTCTGGCCATCGGCTATCCAATAAGTTAACAATGCGCCACCGAACTTACGATTAACCATCACTCACATACAAACTACCATTTGAACGTCCAGTTTACCACCGCCATCCTGTACATATCTAAACACGATTGCCCAGTTCGATGATTTGGTTTGCCACTTCACCGTATACAACAACGCGTTAAGCGAGTTGTGCGTGTATGCGTTACAGCCAGTCAGACTAAGATGCAAAGCGATGGATGCGCTTGTGTGTTCCAGTTCTCTTCAATTCAACTGGACAACCTTTGTTGACTAAAAGTTGTGATACCTAACTGAATAGCGATAACCACGTGTTAAGAAACTAGGGCGATGGGCTAGAAAACGGTGAAGTATAAAAGAGAGCTATCAGTTGAAAATCGAATACAAGATAAACTGACTATCGAAAACTGGTGGTCCTTTTGGTACAATAGTGACATTTCACCATGGACACAACTAGTCAATGACAACGATCAGACTAAAGGTCGACCGATCTAGTCATAAAGTACCAACCAAATAGAAACTGGTGAAGACGATTAATCGAGCGGGAATCCAGCAGGTTGGTATTGTTTCACCTAGAGCTGAGGCGACAAAGCTACCGTATGAAACATTCTTGCCTAAAAATTGTTGTGTAGTAAGCTTGGAATTCAGTGAGGACAGTTGTGTGGCACTTCCCCATTTTGGTTTCTTCAGTGAGTACGATAGTAATATTCCCAAAACTTTGTTTACAGTCAAACTAGAATTGGAGTTGCTCCCTGAGTCGGACACGAGGTGGGCAAACGCAGGAGAAAATACCGAATTTCGTTGCCGATTGTACGGTAGAACTGATGGCAACCGATTGGTCGACTGGACTTTCATTCCCGCAGGGACTGAGGACGAGATTCACGTGCACTCGGATGTTGAAATCACTCGACCTTCAGCCACCCCATCGACATCCTTTTTGACCATCGACAGTGTCCAAAAATATCACGAAGGTCAATACCTTTGTCGAGCGTTTGATCTCAAAAAAACTGCAACACTGGTCGTGAAAACCCGCGGTAAGTGTAGACGTACATTTTATGTTGTCTTTGTCCTTTTGGTGGAAAGAAAAAGTACTCATCGGTTGTTTCATTTTTCACCAGACAATATGAGATACCTCAGATGGTCAAGTAGCTAGCAAGTTAGTACTCGGTGCAGACCCTTTGAGACGATAGTATTAAATCTATTACCCTAATTACAGAAATCAGTGTCACTCCAGAATCCGTGGACGCCCGTCCTGGAACAACGGTTCGATTCCTCTGTGAACTGTCGGTCGTGCCAGGGGCTCGTGGAGGTAAACTCTACTGGATACGCACAGATCGACGTGATTTAACACCTGGCAAAGAAGAGGTAATCGGATCCACTGGTGGCCGAACTCTATTGATTGTCAAGTCCCTGGACTGGAACGACAACGGCACAGTCTATATGTGCACAGATGGAGTAAGTCGTATTATCACTCGGGTGTGTGTACGTTTCAGAAAGTATCGTAAAATTTTGTCGGTAAAAAAACTGACCCCTACATCCCTAAAATGGTGGAAAAACGCGGCAAAAGTCAGTTCAGTTTGTGAGCTGCATCTTTGAACATTTTTAATACATTTCTACTTCCTCTGGTAGTATATGAAATGCATTGACAGTATCGTAACGAATGGCTAACTCTGACGTAACAATTATGCACATTTGCTGCGTTAACTGTTCTTGGTATAGTTTCATTAGGGTTGTCGGTAAGCCCGGTAGGTGAGGTAGATCAGACCATGGAGATCTGTGGTGAAACAACAAACTGGAACTTAACTTTATGACACAAATAACCTCAGGTACTTGTCAGTAAACACTGTGCGAAAGGTTCGTTTCAGTCAGTACGTACAACCTTGCAGATCAATCTATTGAATTTCGAAACAATCGGGCAATCACAGTACAATTCACCAAACATTTGGAATTGATCGTCCAAATGTGGGAATTTCAATGTATTGACTGCGTGATTACTTAAACAATGGATAACCAACTCGCTTCAGTTATACTAGTGACATTGTTGGGTCATCGGTCCGAAAAAGATAGATGCTACGCATGTATTGTAACAAAGAAAATTCTTTGATTTAGGGTTTCTTTTAAAATATCACTCCAGTATGAAAGTGGCGAGTACCTATGTGTGACAGTCACATATCACATTCGGAGGACCCGTTCAGCAGTCACTAAGTTGTAAGTGACTTTGGTAACCGAATGCTGATTCTCATCTGCTATATAAGGGGTAGAGTAATCGTATTCAGTCAGGTGGTCGGCATGTCCTGTAGTAGGTTGAACACTACGGGGAACCGGTAGATTGTTACAAATAGTAACGGCTTCACAGTCAAACTGTAGACTATACAGAGCCAGTCAGAGTGGTCATATAGCTCAGTTCAATCATACACAAGCAAAAGGATGCACTGGCTTGCTGTGGGTCCTAGATGGCGCAAACGTTCGCTCCTTACACAGACGGGCACACACGAAGCAGGTCACAACACAATTCCTTTCACATAAAAGTTTGGTCACTACTCGATCAGGTGGGTCTAACGTCATACCCTCTAAATATGATGACATAGGTATGGGTCAACCACCCGAATGACTGTCTCACAAGCTGTTGAAAGTAGTTTTCATACTATTGCGTAGGACAATGTATCGGTGCGTACCAAAATATGCTCAAAGCAATGAGTAAACATCTGTAAAATACTCACATATCATGCGGGCAGTGGAGTGCAAGTTTTTGAGATAATGTACGTGGTAGTGACTACTGACGCATATCCAACATGCAGCGGTACGTCCGCAAACAATTGTGAACACGATATCCAGGGTGTATCATTGTCCAACTGACAGTGCGAGAAATAATCCGAGTCCGAGATAATTCCAGATTACAACAGTGATGGGACGTACGATCCTAACAGTTTCATCTTTCCTCTCCGTTCAGGATGGCTGTTGGACGATCACTACGGGAAACAATGTCAAACGCTGGAATGTAAGATTTCGCCCGTCGTTTACCTTGACCAAGTCGTGAAAAACTGGAGTTATCTAAC
The DNA here is from genome assembly GCA_008508345.1 of Paragonimus westermani. Lineage (NCBI taxonomy): Eukaryota > Metazoa > Platyhelminthes > Trematoda > Plagiorchiida > Troglotrematidae > Paragonimus > Paragonimus westermani. The sequence goes on from QNGE01001861.1 coordinate 84,090, forward strand.
TGCTAGATGTTCACAGACTTGGTTTCTGTGGTCAGATTACTGGACTGCCACTTTCGTTCGTTAACATGGAGTGCAGACTAAATTTTCCTAAGAATCTTTGGCAATCACTGGAAATACACTAGCAGTAGGCTTTGGCCAAGTGGTGCAAATCTTGGGCACGACAAAGAATAAACCTAAAGTTGTGGCATGCGAGGTTCCACATTTTCTTCCTAATCAGTTTTGGATAGAGACTGCGTGGACGATAAGTCGATTCTGTTCTCCATCCCACTCCATTCATCCTTCACCCAGCTTTCATCCTGTCTAGTGATCTGTTGCTCCTCCTGGAAATCGCACTTACCTGGTACGGCTGATTGAAACATGCGAGCACACGGGCACACTGGCAAGTTCGCATGGCCCATCACGTGAGAGCGCGTGATCAAGGGGCTTGGAGCCTATCACGGACAGACCACTTGTGCCTTATGCTACCGAACCAGTCAAAACAAACTCAGTGACTTGTCTTCGGATCGAATTCGCACCAAAGGGGTCGTCTGAACTACCGTTTGACTGCGTCACATTTCACTCTTATTTGTGAGCAATCAACTATCCTCAGTTATCTGACTGTGCACTTGTACCTTCAGGCACCTTAGGACCGCACCTGTCGAACGTCGGTACACAGGCACAATATGGAAACATTGTATGAGCCTATATGACTGAGTACGTATGCAAAACTGGCATCACTCAGGAGTTTTTAATTTACCGATTATCGTACTTCAAGTGGGAAATAGCGCGCTACATCATCTCATAATGGTACTCCATTTGGATTCCAGGTGAGCAGCGTAACAGCTCAACTATTTGTACGTGATGTCTGTGGACCTGGCTACCGAGCCTGCAGCTCACATGAATGTATTGAATCCAGTAAATTTTGTGACGGCAAAGAAGATTGCACTGACGGCTCGGATGAATTGCAAGCCAAGTGCCGTAAGTTTCACTTACTCGTTTGAATCATGCATGACTGGAATACGTGGGTTTATATTAATCACGAATATCCCTTTTGGTTCCTATTGTAGTTGAATGCGGAGCAAATGAGTTTACCTGCGAGATCTGGAACGATAAGCAACCCGTGAGGAATTGCTACCTACAATATTGGCGTTGTGACGGCGAGGACGACTGTGGAAACAACTTTGATGAAGTTGGTTGTCCGCGTGAGTCCAAGTGACTATTTCAATTTCATTAATTTAAGCACTTTGGTCATGGACAAAAATACTCAAAATTAGACTGAGACTTGTAGTCGCAGCAGACAGAAATGACTAAGGGAGTGCTAACAACCACAAAAACCATAGCATGCTTCTATAAACTTCTGATAGGCAAGCGTACGTTGCTTGTGCTATCAAACTTTGTATGATTAATCTGCCATATGCATTGTCACAAGTCAAGCCTAACGAGCGTCCTTAAAAACCGTAGAAATGATCAGCATCCTGGATACCAGGCAGATTCGAAGTGTGTTAATATCATACCGAACAGATAATACTTATATTGTATGTGTACCACTTCCTCAAGCTGAGGTCTGCAAATACATGATAAGTTTACAAAATTGTTTTCAACCGCGTACACCTATCAATGGAGACCAAATGTACAGCACTGAATGCATTCTTGCATCTAATGTGAACTACTGTTTACAGTCGAACAAACTGAAATCGTCAGACAAGCCCGCAACATGCGGCTATCAATCCAGGCGAATCACAATTGTTAGCGTGTGACAAAGGAACACGAGGATGTTCATGCACGATCCGACAGTGTTGCAGGTTTCAATCAAATAACCGAAATGTTTGTTTACGTGTAAAACACTTAATCTTTGAGAGACCAAAGCGGACATCTGAATGTTTGCCGAGCCACTTAGCATCGATTGGTCAGTCCGCTTGCTTTATGATCACGTATGATTTATTTGGATCGGTTACACTCCAGCGATCGTATGGACACAGTCGACTTCAAGGGAAGTAGAAACTGTTTACGAATGCGAAGTTTGTAATCCAAATGATGTTACTAAGTCAAGATCCTCGCTCTGAAATCTACTCTGCACTATCAGTGTCGCGCTTGTTTGGGCTTCTCAGACAGAACTAGCTTAACCAAGACTCGCATCTCATCTCCTGCGACCTTATCCAAATGTGTCCGTTCGAATGCCGGTCAGCCATTCCCTTTCTGAGGTGTTTAGCCAACAACGAAGCCGGTCATAGTAAAGTCGCAGCTTGAAAGTGGTCGTCAAAATTACCACAGCTTTGGTTATATCCATTTCACATCCCCAAATGCGTTTGGGTGGTGTGTGATAGAACAGTTTTGTTCAGTGTGTTTGAAAACTATGAGATCAAACAGCGGAAGAAAGCGGGTTAGCTTTAAGTGCATAGGTGGATTTCTGATGAGTAGCCGGGGTTTTGGTTGATTTCAAATTGACCATCATTCATATTTAGTTGCACCTTTTACATTCAAATTGGCTTTCCAAAAAGTGTCTTTAAAAGAAAAACACTGGGCTGAGGGTTCGCTCTTGTTGGAGCTCATCAGTAACGCATATTCTTGCGACGACCAAGATTGGAATTCCTGCCATATTTTCGTAGGCCATCCCTGTTTGCCTCGCATTAGGCATTACTGAATTTTCACATATGAACGCTCATCAGCCCACCACTTTGTGCCTGATTACTCCACAGCAGTACGAGGTCAGTTGTAAAATACACACAGATTTCGGGACGAGTGACAGGAATTTATTATCACGAATCGCCAACTCACTTTTCATGGCCAAGTAGATCAGAGCATCACCTATCAGGGTACAGAAGGTAGTCGATTTGAAATTCACAAGACCAAGAGTGAAAATGAGTAAAACTGGTTGTGAATGTGCGGCTATACTAGGTGGCTAGTAAATTACAGTTGGATGTCAGTTCTTAATGAACTGTAACTTTATCAATCCGAGTTGACTGTGCAGTATTTTTCATAATTTCTGTGGTCCAGCATATAAGAACCACATCGTTTCCCTCAGGGGTTAATCTTCTCTTCGTGGATTAATCTACGAACCGACTTTCTCTAGTGTCGTTTTTTTCGTTCCCCTTGTTTTTCATGTCCCATGTAATTGCACACTTTCACACCCGTTTCAACAACAGCCCCATCAGCTGCGGACAAATGCAACGGGACACATTATAGATGCCCAACTAGCGGAAAGTTCATCGCCCGAGCATTCATGTGTGACAGCGTGCCCGATTGTGAGCCGGATGGCGAAGATGAACACGAATGCAGTAAGATGCCTACTGTTCATTCTACATGTTATCCATTCACATGGTGATTGTTGAATAAGCGAACGATTAAATAGTGCTGTACTCGCAAAAGATGTTTGATCTGGAAAGGTGTTTGTCACCGGAAAACAGCTATAAGGTACGCAGACGTATAGTGTCTCAACAGACCGCATTTATTTGTAAAACACTTATGTCTTACCATCATTTACCTTCACGTGACAGTCTATTTATTAAGATATACCACACCCCGTGGATCTCTCTTTCCAAATGTCCTGCTATCTGGAGACTGGCGACCCGTCATTTTCAACACGCACGTCCTTATTCACAACCTCTACCATGCGGCTCACCTGCACCGCTGAACAACACATCAAGGCAGTAGCTAAGACCATTTGATATTAGCACCCTTCCACACGTCGCAATGATGTTCCTGATACTCATTGCAAAAACATGACAGACTTATAAAGGCTACAGGTGCGCAGCAAGAGATATTGACAATTGGATTTGGTTTCAGAGATCTACGATTCTAGAAGTCAGATTTCAGTTACACGTTATTTCCTCCATGTGGTTGAAATTGGCTGATTCCCAACTAAACGGGAAACTTTTGATTAAATACTGTCATATCATGGAAGAAGTTATCCGATACATCTTGATAAAACCGCGTCCATGTGGTGAAAAACGAAAATCTCCAACTTGGTTGATCATTCATTGATGAATGTCCCTTTTTGCAGTCGTCCATGGCTTGAGTGCTTTTATACTGCCACATATCCACCGATGTTCATTTCCACACTGTGCTCCCAGATGAAAGCAGCACGGCAGGCCTGGTGGTATTTAGTATTTTGTTTTCACGGATTATTTTGGGGACAAAACACTGGAATAAAGAGGAGAGAATAGTGTTACTTCAAATGCTTTCGCTTACTACTGATTTATCTTACTCTCTTGGTATCTCGTTTGATCTAACGACGCTTTCATTAAAGTAACTTTTTTTATTCCAGTGTTCATTACGACAGTTCCGATGTCTGTACCTGAGTGTCAATTTGATGATACTTTCATGAATTGCCAAATTTGACCAAGTGTAACGTTCAGCAAACCATTTCTTGCTTTGGCATCAAGAGGTTCGTCCGATCCAAGCTCTTCACAGCCAAATTACACGGTGTTCAGTGTTCCCAGTTAGGCGTTTGTTGTGATTTGAGCCTGTTAGATGCTGTAAACAGAGCGTACATGAAAAAAATGGATTGCTTCCGATTCTGCTTACACTTGCCTCTGTTATTTCGCACACTATACTCAAGGTATTGATGTTAATCAAAGGACGAAATGGAAGAAAGCATATTAGTCCATATTATCCTAGTGTTGTATAACAGGCAGTTTTGTTGTGAGTAGTATACTACTCACAAGTAGCGTATTACCCACAGGCGACATTCAGGAACAAAAGGACAAGCCCCGAACACGACGGACAAGAAGAGACTATCGAAACAGTGTGTACATGATGTGTGAGAACTTTCACCAAGGCGGATGACCACGTACTGTCACCCAATGTATGTGAGTGCATGTCCGTCGTGCAAATGAGTGTACACGTTTGTGGTTTAGTTTTTGACATGACCTATACGGAAGTTTGCGTAACAAACCAACTTGTTGGCCAAGTGTACTCTGCGGACACAACACTAGTAGCAATGCTGTACCCAATCACACTTTGTGCGCGGAATAGCATGCCTAAAGTTGAACTCTTCTGATTGTCTGCTGCAAAACAGAAACACAGTTTCACCATCGAAAGATAAACATGAGTTATGTACGGGAGCTACCACTGTGAATAAAAATATACTGTTAGAGCGTGTGTTCAAAGTTGCAAATTTGTCGTTCCATCTTTAGTCCATTGTCACTGACGAGTTACCGTCTTCAATTAGTCACCGTTATTTTCCCCTGGACTGATAGATCGAGACAGTTAACAACATGACTGTAGACCCTCAACACCCACAAACTAGCATAGCCGCTTCAAAGACAAAGTAAATCCAGACAAATCAACTAACCGATGCAGAGGTCAACCTGCAACCAGGTATCCGAAGATGAGAACAACCTTCTGCCATACTACTGAAGACCGTTGGCTTGTATGAATTCAAATGATAGAACCTGGTTGGCACAGCTACACTCAATGATCTCACTGTCACATTATTACTTACTTGCTGTCAGTGAGCCGGTGGCCGGTGCACCCTCAACCACAATCATAGCAGAGGCTGATCGTCACGTTCCACAGTTTAAGATGTCCCCAGGCCTCTTAGGTATCGCGGGCCTGAATTCACGACTGTACGGTATTCGCTCGTAGAACTTTCCAGCGTCCATCCAATTGAAAAATCTGTCTCCTCATCATTCAATATTACTGTGAAAATATACAAGAATCACGTGAAAGACATCCCACTGTGCGCAATCGGTGGTATCCGACTATGGATAAACCGTCACGGTGGCCGTTGCCAAAGAACGTCTATGTATACACTTAACCATAAGAGTTGAGCTACTTCATATACATACTTTATACTTCATATACATACACACAGTGTAAAAATGCACGTGTACTCTGTTTGGATTTGGTTTTTACTTCACAACCAGAGGAATGATTTTCATGTACATAAAGACGTTAATGTGACTTGCCCTTTATGCCTGCCTCAGTTTGCTTCTCATTTCTTGTTTACATCATTTAGGTCTACCAACTGTGATTGAACCGTCCGGAGATAGCCAACTATTCGGTCTGCAGTCGAGTAATTTGACACTGACGTGTGTTGTCTACGGTAGACCACCACCAGCGATCAATTGGCGTTTCAATTGGGGTGGTTTGCGTGAGGGTGTAGATCATGTTGTGAACACCACGGTAGTGGATTGTAACAAGGTAATCAGCCACCTAACGCTGACCAATCTGGAGCCACATGCGAGCGGACTGTACACCTGCGAAGCGGTTAACAAGGGTCGCACCCTTGCACCGGACATTTCTGTCAATGTAGCAAGTAGGTAACAATCGTGATTGATGGTAGTTAATTCTGTTTAAAAATGCATTTAGCGGCATATGGACCCATTTTACCTGGGCATGCCTATCCTGCATACCGGAATGCCAATATTTTCTGACGGTTGTCACTCACCAGACTGCTTTCAATGACGTACTATACTCTGCATACAAAATCAAACTAGATTTGACAAAATGTATAAGGTAACGAAATTCCTTAACAAATATGGTAATTATTTGGTAAAAACTTTCGCTTGCTTTTGTTTATTTGTGGATTGACCATAAGAATGTTTTGATACGGTAACAACTACTTGAAAATGACTCAAATTTGTATACCGCGATAACAAGCAATAAAATAACACATGAATTATACCAGAGTTCGCTACAGAATCGATCCCAAACCACCTGCCAACAAGAATGAACCAAAACCGAGTGAATTGACACAGCCGACTGGGCAATTGACAGACAGGACGCTAACAGCTTGTGCTTGCGGCTGTCTCAAAATAAATTGTCAGCCAACGCACTCATTATGTGTTCTCAACCACACGTTCAACAACAATTGTATGATAGCGAACCAGCGTGTTCGACATACCGAAACGGTTGTTATGGCAAAAATGCAATTGTTTATTGCCATCTCACTGATAGTAGTATGAATGTGTGCACCAGGAAACGATGGTTAGTCTCTTACGGTTTCGAGTTGCAGTTTAGACTTGTGATATAACATTCTCATATGTACGTTTAAAACAAACACCAAAATATTTGGTAATGTTGAACTCTGTGAATAAGTATTGTCGACCATATGAAATTCTGATGACACACTATGTTGGCAGCAATCAAGCTGGTTAACAGAGCTGATTCGGTTTCTACTTTGACCATTTTTATTGTACAGTTGCTAAGCTGTAACTAACATAGCACATTATGCTTATGTAAAACCCTTACCCGAATGACTGACTACCTTATAATGCCTCAAATGCGTTGAAACAACCAAGAGGGTGGTTTGTGCACCTCACCCATGTTCAACGATGCTGCCTGGTTCGAGGATATGTGCCATTTGTGCTACTGCTCTGGAGTAACGAACAAATGTCAGAGCGCCAAAGGATACGTCAAATCGTCGGTAAGTCTCGAGATATTTTTCTACTCGAAGTCACTATTAAAAAGGTTCTGTTCATTACAACATTTTGCTAGGACTTTTCACTGAATACACTATGTACAATGCAAGAGAATACTAACGGCCCGATAATGCGCTCTGCTCCGTGTGAAGAAACGTTCACCGTGAACATATTCCAGCAAAAATTAGGCAAACCCACCCCACCAATATAACTGACATTACAAAACAACCTCATTCGAAGTGGCGTGATCTGATTTTTGTTAATCACGCCTGAAGGCCCTGACCTTGTATATTTTATATACATATATGTATGTACATAAATTACAACAATACTTATCCTTGAGACAGCTGATCAACCTGAAGACCACTCCTATACCTGAGAGGGTTTTAGCGTTGAAATGGAACAGTCAACCCCACAATCTGATCTATAGAAATATGGTAAAAATTCAAATCTCGACATCAGAAAGTCTGGATGGGGCTGTGGAATTGCAGTACTCCAAATCAAAGATTTAGAATAACCCTATGAATTAACTGATACACAGATGACTGTACACGTTTCCGCCAAATACACCACCGGCGACTTACTTTTACCGTTGAAAAAACTCGGGGGCTCGTGCTTGTTGCGAACTGAATTCCGCACGCTCGGCGGTCTGGCTACTGACAGGAGGCACGTATCGCGGCAGCAATTTCTACAAATTTTCAAGGGACGAGGAGGTGGGGACGTTCAAGTATCGATTATCGTTGCGCACTAACTAGAGCCTTTCGACTCATTTTGTAGAGTTCACCGGAACCAGAATGAATGCTTAGTTATTCTCTTGTGGATGGTTCCACTTCCCGACGCCATTTAATAATACTCAAAGTTATGGAATTTGAATAGCTCTAAGAATCGTACTTGGATTTGAGCCTCCGTATAGGTAATGGGGAGATCTCGAACTGACCGTAGTACGTAGTTTTCATATATGGTGCAAGAACACCGATCTGTAGAGGTACATCAATATTACAGAAACCAGAACCCACTATTGGTTGATAGAAGCAGCGCACGTAACATCACGCGCTGTGATCTGATTGGTCCAGCACTTAACAAATGACCTGACGAATAAGGGAAATCAAAGCAGTGAAATTGTTTGCCCAGTCATGTTATATCCTGAATCAACACCGCTAGTAGATTGTCCTTTGTGTTGGGGTAGTCTGTTGCTAAAATAAGACACACCGTCATTTACACTCTAGTGGTTTTTCAGCTTTCAGCCCTTACAAATCTAACAATCCACACCCTTTTAAACTGGTATTGGCTGAGTAATCGCTTGTTGAGGAGGACTGAAGTATTTTACTGTTTCTGTGGGTAACCGGACATACGTCATTCATATGGTCTTTGATGAATGTTCATTTAATCACTGTCCCTCGCACTTCTCCCTATATGTTATCTTAAGTCGTTCATCCAATTTGGAAATCATCAACAGTTCCGTATTGGAAGCAAATGTTCATGTGAGTCCTTTTAGTAAGAACAGTTGACGGGGTTGTCAAAGATGGTCAACCCACTCTTTCTACTTTACCAGATAACAACTTGCACATTGATGAAGATCATCATTTTGTGTTATGCAAATGTTCATGTCGTCCATTCGATTTCTAAGGTGGCTCGTCCTCGGTTGACTGTTACAGCACCCTTAAATTGTGACACATTTTTGCGAAACATCAGTTCGAACAGAGCTGCTATTAATGTTCACATTGAAACTGAGTCTCTTCAAAGTAGTTGGGCTAATAGCCTGCCCACCGAAGCATCCACAGTGCCTACCAGAATGGCTTGTACACTCATTTGAGCCTACTTGACTGTGTGGCTGCAAACCACAGGATGCGTTCCCTAGTGTTCCTGATTACCTCCTACAATCTCACTAGCATCACAATGGATATGACGCATTGAATCATACTGTTGGAGTTTGGGCAAACGAACGTAGTGGTAAAATCCAGTGATTATTTTCGGTTCGAGTGGCACTTGGTGCGATAAGACGAGGGAGAATTGCGTATGAAAACCGATCAGCTGATCAAGTTGGCGAAGTCTTGAACCTGTAACACTCATCAACACTAGATTCCGCATTATATAGAATGTAAATACAAGTGATCCCGTGCAACATGGTTTGTTTTATTCTCGCTGACATCTGGATAGCTTGCCATTGCACAGTGTCAAATAAATTGTCGGTTGGGGCTGGATTGGAACACAGCTTGCTGGGCGATGCCTTTGAACGAGACTGAAAGGAAATACGGACCCATATGAGGCGGCAATTTAATCTAGTCACCATACGCTGAGGCACAGGACTTAGTGATTACATCGCCTTTCTAATAAGTCGTACAGAGTATACCATGTCGCGCTCGGTTATTAAGTGAACGTTCATGTTTGAAGTTTTGGTTCAGCTTAGTACGACTTCCGGAATCCTTATAGTAACAGGGTTGTGGAGCACACACGGGTAAAAATCCAGGGGCCGCTAATCGAGTGAGCCTAGCAACCAACGCGCTGTCATCGTCCAAAATACTGGCGCCATTGTTCTATTTCTAGGTGAGTACGGACATGTGTGAGCAGACAGACCGTTGATGTCACCACCTGTGTAGGTCGCAGATTGAGCGTTTTATACATATCTTCCCGTTCGATACGGTGTAATCGGAACATCCCGTCAGTTACCAGAACAACGGGGGGTAGGCAACTAGTCGTCCGTCTCTGTTTCACCCCCAGCTTAGGGCTACGGCAAGCAACCACTACAACCATTCTTCAGTGTTTTGTATAGAATAATTGAAAATAGTAGCGTCAGTTCATTTTTATGTAGCTGTATACATCGTAAATCATGATACCTCTTAAATTACTCGAGTTTGTAGACCGTGTAATCATTGACGTAGGCTGGACACGAATTTGATAGACTGCAACGATCAGTCGGTATGATCATTCACTTTTGTTTGTTCTTTAGCGAAGAGGGCTATAGGGTCAGACTACTTCTGACTAATCACATGACTATGTAGGGTGGCTCAGAAACTGACGAACTGAATGACCGGTGTTCATCTGGGGGTCACTTGAACAATGATTATTGAGACGCTCATTGCAATGTCGAATGGCATTGTCCACCCTGAATGCGTGGTTGCTCAGCCAATACACACCCATAAAAGTGTAGCAGGTCTAAACAGTGGATAGATTGTCTGGAACGTGGAATGTTAGTTATGGTTCCATTTCATGCAGTTGCGTAGATGACATCAGTATTCCCTCAGTGCGAGATGAGAGTTGTCTAGTTCCTACACAGACTACAGTCTTGTCAACTGGAAGTGCTGAGTTGACCTTACCTGATCACACTGTTTAGAGGACTTGAAACCGGTATATTCGTCCAAATACGGAACTGCCGATGCTTTAGAATTCAGATGAATGTGTGATGAGATCTAACATGGGGTCGAGCGATAACTGATCGTCGAATGAACGATCAAACATTAGGCGAACGAGATTCCCATAATATCAAATAGCCTTGATCTTTCTGAATGTGTGGTTGGCAAACCAACACAGACGCGAGAACATGAAGCAGACGTTAACGTGGGTAATGTAGTTCATGTGGGTTGTGTTCAACAACTCTCTGCGGACTGGATGGTGCAGACAATCGTGCCCATTCTATATGTCTCGGAAACTATTTATGGTTTGATGTTTCTTCTACAATCCACAATTACCCTCATTGTCTTTTGGACGCTGATGAATGGCCGGAGTTTTGCTTACATCTGTGTTGATCAGTGTTAGGAAGTATCAATGAAACATGAGACAAACAGTGCTACAATACATTAAAGTATTCACATAACCAGTCTATCCCCTTGTTGAACACACGACTCCTTATCATATTTCATTCAAAAATCTACCCAATTTTTCTAAGTACTACGCTTGGATTAGGCTACATAAACGAGATATCGGGGGTATGTACAAAACAGTCTAGGGTTAAATTGACCGATGTGCCTGAGTGTGCCCCATACCTACTGTTGCGGACGCAAAATGGTGCTTGGTCTGGGAACTTGTGTATCGCACGAAATCCATTACAAATCCATTAGATAGAAAGACGGACACGAACAATGTGACGTGCGTCCGAATCCATTGAGCAGCAGTGCATCGTCATTCGCCTTGGTGACACGTCTCACATAATACATATACACGTTTCCAATAGTCGCTTCCGATCCATTCTGTTCCTGGCGTTGAGACCTGCCTTTTAGTTACTGCACGTACGAGTCGTGCAATACTAATCATCAACAAAAGTGTGTGTGATACAACACCTACGAAGTTTCCGTGGTGTTGGTTACTTGATATCGATGTGTTGATGCGTTCGTCTTTTGACTGTTTTATTTAAACGCGAACTAGTAAAGCTGGAGGGTGCTGTTTAAAAAATGCGCGCAACTCGATTGTGATGGTGTGTGATCTGTTTATAGTCTGTTTTGCTTAGTCGAATGAGGTCAATAAAGCGTTTTGTGCATTTGGAGAGATGAATTTTCAGCAAATACCGAACAGTTGAATAAGTATGCCTAGGTCACGAAATTGAAACCGTAGATATCAAGGACAAGTCCAGGAAAGTGGTCATAACCAGGATGCGTTGTAAAAAAAATTCAATAATTCAGTTTCCACCTTAATTTGAGAATGAGAATTTTGGGTTTGTGCAAAAAGTGAGCTGAATTGGGAATAACGAATGATTAATATGACCGGGTACGTGCAGACAAATGTTTGTACAAGGATCAAGTGGAGGACGTGGAAAAGCATTTGAAGAGATTCGAATACCAAAACTGGGTTGCGTCCGATAGTAAGTTTGCTGAAAGTCGTTTTGTACATTTTGATATGATAGGAAACTACAGAATTAACGAATTGTTTACGTGCGATGCCACTGTAACGGGACAGACAATTTAGGGGTCTGGTAAAAAATGAAAAATCGTTTGACAAAAAACCTGGGAAAACAGCAAATGTGCAATACATTCAGTATGGGAAGCACACAAGCCTTAATGAAACGATTGACCGAGTGATGAGGACTGAAGAGAGAAGTTACACGTCGGACATAGAACGAAACCTTCCGGACTGGTGAAAACATTAACATGTCATATTGTTACTCAAAGTAGTCCCCCAGTATTCAACAGAAAACAGTTCAGATATGGGTTCATTATTCATGTAGAAAGGAGCAGGTATTCATAAACGAAAACAGAATGTTAACAGATTTGGGCGTTCGAAACATTGAGTTCCTTTTAACCATTTGAATAGAAAATCCGGAAGACGCAAATTACGATATGTATTTATTTCGCACGCTCTCATCAGTCTTAAACACGTAACCAGCATGAAAACAAAAACCGATAAGATTTAAATGAAACGAAAAACAGCACAAATCGGGCTAGATCGTGATTGGTGCTCAGAGCTAAAGCCATGGCAAACGAAGGTTGACAGTAATTTTTGTGTACATAGGACCGCCTGTCGAGGGCTGATCAACAACGCGTCGATATACTTGAGTGTTTGTGAGCTATGAGCGTTCATCAAGACCTTAAACGAAGGTGTGATATTGACATTGTGACCTGTGGTCGATAAGTACCTTGCAACGGATGAAGTGGTATTTCGGTTTCGCTGGGTGTTACTCATTGACGGAAGGGTCACTGTAACTCCCAACCACTTTGGGATGTGTTCCTTTGCCCTAATTCTAAGCATTCTTTCTGTTCTGCCAATGTATGTGTTTCTGCAACTGCAGGAAAACTCATAGATACAGTGACTGATCGAAAACGCACGGATTTTGTTTTTGACAAGGGGTAGGGGTTACCTGGTCGGTTTGAATATGGCACTGATCATCTTTATAACGTTATTCATCAGACTACCAACTTTGAAAGGGAGTTTGGTGTAGACAGCTTTTTAGGTACTTCCACAGTTGCTTCTTCCCCAAAAGCAAATTTACTCCACTTCCAAATGAAACATTCGGTGACATTGTTAGCAGGAAGCGTTTCATACAGAACTGTTCGTTCATCCTACAATTTATCGTGGCAGCATATTCGTGACGCTCTGTGAAACCGTTTACGTACTAGTGACCTTTTGTATGCAACAGGAGCAAACATCATAAAATTCATGTATTGTCCCGTCCATTTGATAAACCCGTCTGACCGAAGTCTAACTTGATTATAGGCCCTGAGGTTCGCTTTCCTCACTTGACTTTAATCGGAAAAGCTATAATTTTGTACAGGCTGATGGTAGTTAGAAAAATTATAACAAATGGGTTGAAATAACTACAAACAATACATAAGGACGTGTCTATAACGTCCACAAGAGCTAGTGAACGATTGTCAACGAACTTGTCAGTCTTAATGGTAGGACATCTGAGAGATAGGTAAAGATAACATACCACAGCTAAATGAAAACCACCCAAAAATCTGAAATTGCACTCAAACAAGTTAGCAACTCATATAAACGGATGAACAGTACATTTTATGGACTTCGACCTAGACTTTGGCCCGTACTTTAAATAAATAACTGGCAAAATTGGCTCAAATGGACTGATCTACATGACTCTTACTTTTGGCTGTGCACACTTATCAAATTAATTTTCTCTTGGAAAGGAAGAGCAATACTATGGTAAATTCAACACATTATTATAAACTATTCTCACCTGTATATGAACAAAAAAACCACACCACGTTCACCATCCCGTAGTCGTCCATTGTCTTTCGTGATTGGCCGTGTGGTTAGATTCTGCGATTGCCAGCTCAGCTTTCACACATTTGATCAGGTTTGAACTGTTCTGTGAAGTTATCCCAACCAACGGAGGCCTACCTTCATTGATTTGATTAATTAATGGGGCATACACACGTTTTGATATGCGTGTCAGACTTGAATCGAACCGGCATCTTTATCCTGTTTAAGTGCAACTGTGCAATCGTCTGAAGATGCTGGTTACTAGTTGGCTGATGACGAGCGATCTCACTATGCTACTCACATCACTGTTATTCAGTAGCAGGGCAAATGCATGAATGTGGACATTGAAATAGCCACGGGAAAAATACAAGGAGAAGCATCAGAGTGCAGCAGGGTATGAAATGGTTCTCGGTACACACAGGAACTATGCATTAGCGTCTGTGATAACCGTGACCTTCCGGGACCAGTACTGTACGCAGATGAGTGTATTTATTTGTTGTCATGTTGGAACGCATAGCCCGTGTTAGTTTCCTGAATCAGTAGCCTTTGAGCCACCCGCGTCCTTTGCACATGACACTAGTTTTGGCTACAGATGAACATATTTCCCATCGAAGTAATCCGTCACTGTTTTGAAGAGATAACGCGTCGTTTCCTTGCCGTACGTGAGTCAGAAGTTTCTTGGACTATCAAGCTATTGAGTCTGGGTTTCACTTGATGATCTCATACTCTTGAGGTGGAGTTATGAAGGCATATACAGATCTCTAACGTTACGTGGGAATCGCAAAGTGTACCTGAAGGTAGTTACAGTCATTCAGGTAAGTGTCATCGGCTGAGTCTGGGTGCAGGACTGTATGGTTATATTAGACCACTTATCTATAGGCATAAAATGGATCACATTTCCTGAATTCACCGGTTTGCCTAACCTACAGGCATGAATGGTGAAATACACTTGCAGTTTGAAAGTGATCAGTGCAACTGTAGTGAGGATAGACGGTCGCACCATACTACTCACACCACTATTCAGTAGCAGCATGGATCGAGATGATCGCGGATCGAGATAATCGCGTGATAAATACGGCAGAGATACGGGATGGATCGTTGGAGGGCAGAATGACATATAATGGCTTTCGCTACACGACGGAACTGATACATTGTGTCTAGAGCGACTGGAGTATCCGCAGAAGAGTATGGTGTGCAAATGAGTGTTTCCGTTTCTTGTCGTGCTCAGACGCTTAAGTAGTGTGTTGGTTTCTCCAATAAAGTAACCTTTGTGTCGTCCGCCTTCTGGATTCACAACACAACTATTAATCATCCAAATTTTTGGGGCAATCTAGCTCCATCTTTGAGCAGGCTCCTTCTTCTGATACTAATCAGCAGTCAGGCAGATGCAGATATGTGGGTATTGAAGCAACCAATGAGATATACAAGAAGGAACACTGGGTGTTTTCTACACATTAACGTGAGAATGACAACTGTGGTGTCTCGGGGTTAGTGTTATGCGCAAATGAGTGTTTGTGTCTGAGGTGGTGTTGAGGCATATATCCCGTGTGCCGATTTCCCGAAGGAGCAATCATTGCGCCATCCATATTGTTTGCTCGCAATAGCAGCTCTTGCTTTCTTGTGTATATGTGTGTATGAGAGAGAGAGAGGGAAGATAGAGAACACCAAAACTTTTCATGAACACGTCACCACTGTTAGTGTACTGTAGACTGATAGTTGTCAATATAGGGCTAGTTCTATATTTCAAACAGTGCGCGACAGTTACTAACTGGAAACTATATTTACTAGAAAACGCTAACATTATCATCAGTGGTGATGAGCTCAGTAGCCCGATCTGATTGCCGTCCTGACCAATGGTAGATCTGGGTTGATCACGGCTCTTGTGTGAATTTCCATATATTTAGTGATCCACGTCATCGTGAGAGCTAGAACACAAACAGATTCCTGCCAACTTCCCATTTCGTGTAATTCGCTACTAGTTAGTGGTCTCTTCTAGTTAGAGTCAACCGGAAGTTATTTTTTATCAACATTTAGATTGGTAAAATTTACGTAATACTCACAGGAAACCAATTTTCCCACTCTTCTACAGACGGATAAATCGTGGGACATCGTCAGTCACCCTTGGCAAGTTCGTGCCTACACACCGGATGGTGTGGTAGATGTCCACGAGGGTGTCGAATCGACAGAAAACTTGTTCCGTTTCACCTACGGTACTGAACATCCCGCCTATCTGGAAAGCACATTCGGATTAAATGGATCACTTGTGAGTTCCACTTGTGATGCCTTCCTCGAGTTGTCAAGCGTTAAATTTTTTTCACATTAAATCTAGTGTAAATAAATATAGTTTTTGAACTTTCCTATTTAGGCTAACAGATTTTCTTTAGGATAAGATCAATCAGTCTGTTTTATTTTCTGTTGTTGAACCAGCTAACATCTTATGGATACAACCTGAAGTTCACCCTCAGACAATTTGGTTCGTCTTCAAATTACTTACCTGGCGCTTTGATAGCAATTCACGTGAGTTACATTTTTTAATCTTTGGAAGAATATAGAGAAACTTTTCACGAGCGTACTGTAATTCATAAATTTCAAACAACCAGTAATCAGTAAGCGCGACTAGACGGTTTTCGTTGCGAACGTACGCAGTAAATAGGCTGAGTATTCAGAGAGTCGACAGTGTCCACGAAATGAACTGTCGACTCTCTGAGCCCTAAAACCCTGAGTGTTGCCATTTCGAACAGGATTGAGCCATAGGATTGTGTACCATGGGAGACGATTCAAGTACAAAGCACATGTCTTCAACCAAACCATAAAAGCCAAAATGGCAGACGCGTTTCCGCTGCAGTACTGTGTCATACTATATTGTGTGTTCGCCTGAGGACTATGCTTGCGCAAAGACTAAGCTGTCTAGAGAAGTGTTTCACACCAAACAGCGTTGTTTGAAGTATCATCTTGTGATAGATTGACACAACTAGACATGAGTTAAAGGGGGTTCTACAGCTGCGTTCACGGTATCTGGCTTGTTAAATGATATCCAGCTATACAGTATAGTACATCCCGGAGGGATGCCACTCATCGAACACGCTTTCCTTCGCAGCTTAAGTTGACGTATCCTTTGAACATGCGCACGTTTTCCTTTTCACAAAGTGGCGACTATATGCAACACATTCTCTGCTGAACTTGTGAGCAGTGAAACAATAGACAGTTTTAAGAGAAGGTTGCTATAACATTTTTTTCAAATCCTTGGTTATATGGTTGTCCTTATTAGACTACTTTCTTCCTGGTCACCTAATCAAGTGTAAGTGGTTTGTTAAGTGGTAGTTGCGTATTTTGTCCCCTAACCTTTTTTCTCATCTCCTAAGAATTTGATGGTTAATGATGAAAACTAGTTTTTCGAGGAATCCACTCATACTGATTTTATGTTCATGTTTATTTTTCTCTCTCTCTGTGTAATCGCCACTTGACTGGTGTTTACTGGTTTGTATGTAAGTGTGGGGGGACACCGTGTGAGGTGATTTTGGTAATCCTAGGAGTCCTAATACGAACAAATAATATTGGGAATGAAAAATTCGAAATCCTACTTACTGCCACAAATGCGTATCGTCCGCACATCATTATACCATGTAGACAAGTGACGTGTGAAAAAGCTCGGGACTCGGACTTGAGTTTTATGAAGTATGCTGTCAGTTCCTTGTTTAGTGGATAACCTCCACATCACTAGTACAAACGGGATCAGAAAAATATTACCAAATACTCAAAACACAGAAAAGAAATAGACGACACGTAATCAAGGGTGCAATACGCGACCGAGATATCTACTGTGAGTGAGCCTATCGAGCAGCCCAAATGCAACCCTAACTTCAGTGGATAATGACTGCAGGGGTATGCACAAGCGTATTTATGCTCATCCATGGATCGCTGTACTACTTCATGTTTGGCGGCATCCGATTCAGATTACCCTGTTACAGTGACCGAAGCCAATGGACGCCTGCGCTTAGCCATCACCACGAGTGGCTTGCGCCGCACCACTCGCGGTTCCACCCACACACCACATAACCAATGTAAGCCCGAGTGGATAAGACCGGGTGGCGCGTGAGTGAGGTCTTTGTATCCAGCCGGCTAACGCTGTTTAGCCAATCAATAAGATAGCTCGAAATTGAAACCCCTATCTCTCGAGAAATAAACAGAGAGAGACTGCAATGGTAAGACTTACAGTGTGAAGGAAAATAGTGGAAATATAATGCAACGAGCATTCTATTATAGGAGTACATGTTAGTGCACTCTAGAGAAGGTATGACTGGAAGAAAACAGACAGAACATTCACCAAACGGTACACCAACAATGCTAATGAAAAGGTTGAAGGCCTCAGATATCCAGGTTTCTGAAAAGGGGAGCGGGTAAGTTTCAAACCACGGCAGACTTTGGTTAATGTGAACAGGAGAAAAATGGACAAAATGGATCTAACCTACTTGCCCCTAAATCACTCACTGTCTATTGGCCAACGATGTACTAAGAGTACGCTGGTGACATACCAATCACAAACGGTCAGCACACTCGCGGCCGCACACATCGCAATACAATATATAGTCGCGCCACAACCACCTATGGCACCCGTGATTCTCTTGCGTACCGCGCGCTTCCGTTCTCGGTCGAGCAACAATTGCTAGTTGAACTTGCGGACGCCCGCCCGGACTGTATTCCTCCAGGCCGTCCGGTTCAACGCTAAGTCTTCCCAACATCTAAAACCAATGTTACAACGTGAAAGACTTACCTGCAAAACATCCTGGTATCTCCGCTTCTGACCACCGGGATTTCGGTCACCTGTTTTCACTTGGCCGTACAACAGCTGATTCGGGATACGGTCATCGCCTATCCGGCGGACGTGACCTAGCCAACAGATCTGATTCAGCATCAGCATGTCTTCCATCCCATCCACGTCCGCCACAGTACTTGAGTGTTCGGAACCATGTTGGACCACCGAATACCTAGGATTAGTCCTTAGACGCTGCACATGGAAGCGGTTCAGATAGCTCATGTTCCGCTAGTGCAATGCCCACGTTTTACTGCCATACAGTAGTATAGACAGCACCACTGAACATAGACACGCAGATTGATGACCATCTTCAAGCTGTAGTTCTTCCAGACACGTATTTCAAGACGCCCGAAAGCAATATTAGCCTTCACCACACGAGCTCCTAACTCGCGGTCCACGAACAGATCTGTGGACAGGTTGCTACCCAAGTGACGAAAATCTGCGCAGCTATCGACATTGATGCGAATCCGAGGCACAGGTGCAAGAATAGCACTTCTGTCCGGAGAGTAATAAAAGCAAGAGAATATCTTACCTGTGTTAATATCCATACCAAACTCGGATGCCACGGTCACGTAAGCCGTGGCCAGTTGCTGAATTTTGTCGTCGCTCTGTACGAACAGCACGTCATCACCTGCGAACAAGAGCATGCTCATTGTTGAGGTATGTGACCGGGTTACGGTGCCGAAGCGTCGAATTTTGAGCAGGCGCCTATCCACCCGGTACTCTACCTCAACGCCCTCCTCCCCAGGGTCCTGAAATATGGACTAAGCAGGTCTGGGACTGAAACACAATCCTGCTTCAGACGAGTGAAAATGTCAAACCATCAGAGGTCGATCCACACGGTTGTACCTTCACCCTCATGCTCACACGCAACATTCTAATCAAACTGAAGAACTTACCTGGGTATCTATACTTACCAAACACTGTCCACAACGCCTCACGGAATCAAAGTGCTTGGTGAAGTCCACGAAGATGGAATGCAGAGGCTGGTATTGTTCTCGGCATTTCTGTTGTAGCTGTCGAGCAGCGAGCGCCAGGTCGATTGTACTCCGACTTGCCCGGAATCCATACTGCTNCCTGCTTCAGACGAGTGAAAATGTCAAACCATCAGAGGTCGATCCACACGGTTGTACCTTCACCCTCATGCTCACACGCAACATTCTAATCAAACTGACCAACTTACCTGGGTATCTATACTTACCAAACACTGTCCACAACGCCTCACGGAATCAAAGTGCTTGGTGAAGTCCACGAAGATGGAATGCAGAGGCTGGTATTGTTCTCGGCATTTCTGTTGTAGCTGTCGAGCAGCGAGCGCCAGGTCGATTGTACTCCGACTTGCCCGGAATCCATACTGCTCATCGGGAACATATGTCTCCAATACTCTCGCATTCCGCCGTTTCAGGAGGATTCTGGCAAGCATCTTGCCAGCGCAACTCAGCAGACGTATGTCCAGATGGCTGTCGGAGCATTGCTTGCTATCCTTACCCTTAAACAAAAGCACGATCAAGACTTCCTTGAAATCTCCTGGTATTTTTTCCTCCTTCTGGATGGGAACTAGAATAGTTCTTGATCTCGACATGCTGCATTTTTGTGCCCGTGCACTCGGCTCTTGGTAGTCTTCGTACATTTGTCGGTCGGCACATTGAATAAGATGCTGGAGTGCTGAACGTTTTTTGCATTGTCGATTGATAAATCACCACCGGACGAGTAGCCCAGTACTCATCAGAAGCAATGTAGACGATGTCTAATAAAACGCCAGTGTCAATAAAATAGTTTTATGTAAAGAGAGAATGCAAACAAAAGCACAGCCTGTATGAATGAGGTCAGTGCAGTTCATATGCGACGAGCAAGTGTCATGTTTGTGAACCGAAGACGCGTTAGGAACGTAGAAGATTTCGTTCGAACTCCGAACGGTGCAGACGGCTAGTCTCAAAGACACTCAACCCGGTTATTTAAGTTTCGCTGCAGTATACGGATGACGAAGTCTGTCGGAGCTTGTGTAGCCTCGGCCCGAAAGTGGATACTACTTTAATTCTCAAGGGAGGGATATACGTTCTTCCTACGAACGTTGAGTGACGCACGTAGAACCAACGACACCAAGTGTCAACCAAATCAAGACGCTGGAAACGTGGTACTATTGACATAAATAATATAATCAATAACAAGGAACAAACCTCAATTCGTTTGCGTTTGTCGGACAAGATACAATGTTTGGCCGCAATAGGCCGTCGTGGTTCCAAGGGGCACGATAAGTACAGGCATAAACGACCGACGGGCAATGACGAACCGACCAAATGAGATCAGATCGGTGTGATGTGTGTCTAAATACCCGGCCTTCGGGCAGATCGATGAGCTGATGACAGTTTCATGGCGGACCGTAGGAAGGCCGTATTCACAGGGGATAGGGAGGGTGAGACTGACAGTTAACAATGGGTGTGTGGGTAGGTGGGTGAAATTCAATGGCTGGGTGAGGCGGTCTGGAGGGATCAGTACTTTTAAGCACGGGTTTTGTGATTAACGACAACAAGCGTGTAATTGGACGGGGTCACGAAGAGGGGTGCGACAGGGTCAGTCGAAGAGAATTTTGACCTCCAAAAATGACCTACAGAAAGTCAGTCCACGAAGCTAGTTTACTGGTTTGAATTTCCATTCGTAAGAGTCCGCAGTCAACTGGATGCCCTTCAGTCCGTTCGATGTATGCTTTAATGGTTTTTCTGGTCATTTCAGTACCTTCAAATCACTCTCTAGACTGCCCTATCCGGTTAGCTCAGCGTTATCGTGATCGATGGCCGACTGTTCGAGCGTAGCTGCTAACACCCAACCACGTGGACATCGTAAAATATGGTGATACAGTGATTCTGCAAAGACTCAGGAGAACGTTACTGAGTTGTCTAATCTGTACATATCATGGCTGTGAAATAGCGCAATAAGTTTATTCAAAGTAGATTTCTCAGTTAGTGTTCCATTCGTGATTACCTAATGTTCGCTGGCCGCTTGCAACTTACGTGTGACATTAGCTTACTAGTGCATGGACACTGTCGTCCACGTTTGTAATTTCCAGGTAGACAGAATTCACGTGAGACAAAAACTGTCTTCATATTAGACGTTCCTTTGGCCAGTACTCAGACAGGTACGGTTTTTCGTATGAGGAAGTGCGTTGGTTCAAAAATCTGCACGATACTATATATCGGCTGAGTTCAAAAGGCAACTAAACCAATCACGAAATGTTGACTTTTAGGTTGCCATTATTAAACAAAACTGATCGGTCCAGGATGGACTACTTCCACTCATATCAAAATGGATGTTTGTTAGCAACATGTTAGTCAGGCCGTAATTACAAAACTGAGTTGTACACAGTCACATATTCGGGTTGCAGATGATGCCTGGAAAAATCTGATCGTTGTTTTAATTTTACTGTGAGAAGCTTTCATGGAATCTGTACAAATTCCATCCCCGGCCTTTCATTTTTTCGTTCAAGGGCACAAACAAGAGCGCTTACTGGTGTCCGCCATCAGATCGCGTGTTACTGTATACCTTACCAGTAGGCTATGATAACCCGATTTCCGTGCGGTTCAATGAACGTGACCGCTGGTACTCCGATCTGAACTGCACTCAAAGTTTGAACCACCCATTAGGTCGCAGTGAATTCATGGATGTGTTGCGCGATGTACGACGGATTGGCATACGTATGAAGAACTATGGCGAACAAGTCAGTGTGGAACTTCAGGATATGACATTGGAATACGCCACCAGATCAGACGTTCCTGGGGTTTGGGTGGCTGAAGTGGAGCAATGCGAGTGTCCAGTTGGGTACGAGGGACTGTCTTGCGAAGTAAGTAATGACTGGATGGATAGTGTTTACGAGTGAGCAAGCTTTTCAATGTCCAGCTTTCTCTCTATAGTGCTATGTTTCACCTAATTCCAAAGACAGTTCACTGTAAACTAACCAAACGTATTATTGGCCGTATTCCGCCCAGTGCTACCGTTGTTGACTAACAGTCACAGGATCGGGAGTTCGGATACTGGTTACACTAAATGCCTCTGCTCGGTTTTGAACAATTTAAGGGTATTTAGCTCATATGTGACCTGTAATGATACATAACAAGGAACGTCTTATGGAGTATATAGTAATTATCAAGCTTCAACTCGTCGACTCATCTATCCTCGGTATAACAAGAGATCTATCTGGTTAGCTCAGTTCGCACAAAAGCATCCCATCCTGAGTACTACAAATGTCCCTGAGTTTCAAGCAAGGTTTTTAAGTTCAGTAGGAGGAACAAATACAATTACTTTTATCAGTAGAACAAATTCAAGTAAATCTGGACATTTGTACCAGATGTGAATAATAGTGACTTAATTGACAAACAAGAATTCGTGCAGTTTATCGTTTTGTGTAATATGGTTATTTCTTTCTGCCATTTTAAAATTTACAGCGTTGCGCCAACGGTTATGAAGAAGACCCGAATAAGCTTGGTAACTGCCGCCTTAGATGCTCGTGCGACCAGTGTGATGATCAGGGCAGCTGTCTCCAATGTCCTGGTAAACGAAGCGGTCCACGCTGTGAACATTGCGAGCCCGGGTTTTACAGACCACCACGAAGCACACTTTCCGAGGACTGTATTCCGTGTGAGAAGTGTGCCCAATCCATTGCCCAGTAAGTGCATTACCCGAGTATCTGATTACAGTATCTGAAAGATATCCTGTTGCCCAGATTTTTCAACCTACGTTCTCATCACGGCTAGTGAATTGATGGGATTACCTTCGTAAAGACGTTACAGTTAACCGTTTTTATTATCGATCACGTCTGTAGAAATCGTAACAATTAATCTGTCGACGTTTACCTGTCGTGTGTTGAGCTGAACGTGCAACGGTGTATTCTTAAGTTATTTAAGAATTCATAATTAATCATGGTTTACTGCAAAAACATGGTGGATGAAGACCCATTCGTAAGCACACGGCCGTAAAATGAAGTTTTTGGCAATCTGAAGAATATGTCCGATGATAGCGGTCAGATCCACTTCTAGCGGTAATCGTATTAACATTTTCGTATCAATTTGTGTTTATCTTTAAATTCCTTGCTCGGTTCTTTTGGTAAAGCACTCAAAAGACGTGATTTGTGTTAGGTTTTCCATATCAACATATGCAATGTGAATACATACGCACAGCAGGAGATACACTGCGTACCGAAAAGTTGCACAACAAAGCAAGACCCTTACCAACAAGCCCGCATGTTCCTAGATCACTCGTGCCCTCGCCTTTATGAGTCCGAATTCCAATCCACAGCACAACGAGGCTTTCATTTACTGCCTAGTTCTATGGGTTTGGTTGACGGTTTCTGCCTGTTATTTCTCGCCTATTGACTCGATCTCGTCTAATGGTGCTTTGTTCGATCTCTCATGTTATCTGTGATTCATCCACTATCGGCTTTGGCGGTATCCCACGGCCGAGCCTAGCTAGTCCACTGAGTTTGGGAATAATTATGTCTCCGACTTGAACGCCATCACAATGGAGCTGTGGCAAGTGTATACACACTTATGGGCGCTTATTCATGATTTCTTACCCAGCTGTTCTAGAAGCTGTACTGTCAGCATGAACTATTTACGTGCTCACGAAGAGCGGTTGGTGCAACTGATTGATGACACATGAATAAATGGTAGAGTGTACCTATTTGTGGTGCGGTGCAGGGAGGTACATCACATTCTTTCCCAAACATCTCAAAGTACGGTCCAATGAACGGACAATGTTTGACAGTCCAGCGTTCTGATGAGAAGTGTCGATGTTAACAACCATTGTCTGATCAAGTCCCTTAGAATGACTCAATCGATTGGGACAGAAGTAAGATGGCAAAAGTATCCGGAAACTGTTTGGACGCCTCGTGGTTAATCACTTTCGACACAATTTACTTAACGGAAACGACACCCACGATAAATTAAGGTGTGTTTTCTCAACAGGTGTTCGTAGTGCCTGCACCTATATTGCCTAGGTAAAAGCGTGTATCATTTTCGGTCAAACTCCGCTTTGAGTTACAGGGTTAGAGAGGTTGAAAGGGCATGTCAGCTACTGTTCGATCAGATGTGTATTCTTCTATTCATTCTTAATCTTATTAAAGCCGTTATTGTCGGAAATAGTGACGCTGTCTTTGTTCTGTTAGGTTACCTTGTTTGTCCATCCGTTTTCTTTCTGATGACTAGTTTTTGTTGAGTTCCAGTTGAGAATATGATATGAGACTTCACCAGCCAGCGGCTGTAGACGCACTCAACCTTCACTAGAACAGTAATGATGTTGTCCATCGTCAGCTTCGTGGTTCAGATGTTCCACTCACAAAGAGGCAATTGTGCCAGACCTCATGGTGTCAAGACAGTTAATCATGATCATTCACCTCCCTTGGGTACAAAAGGCTGACTAGAGGGTAAAACAACCCAGGCGATCTGACACTAGCTCTGAGCACATTTTGGAGTATCGGATTGGAAATGAGATGGTTAATTTTAGGCCTTATTGCACCTTCAGTAAGTGTTGCATAGAGAGGGATTTCCGACCACTGAAAGCAGTCAAGCATTGCTGTGAACCCAAAACGGCTAGTCTGACTATATCACCTAACTCACAAGACCGAAATCTATCCCCCCCTAACAACTAATCCTATATTCGAAAGAGATCACTACACGTTCTCCGTCAATGCTCTCAAGATTGTACTTTATATCGCAAAGAGAGATGTACCGCAATCTGTCGAGGCGTTCTCAAGCAAACATACCAAGTCGTCTTTCTGTGTTCATAAATATTTTGTGCTGGTCCTCCAGGTGTCATGGCGTTGCATCGCAGAAATGGTGACGTGTGCCAATCTCTGTGCAACTGGTTGTCATAATCATATCACCTCAGCTGCATCTGTTTTTTTTATAACCTGGTCAGATATATATATATGTGTGTGTGTGTTCGGATAGCAGCAGATGTTGATCCTCAAAATCATGCGCATCTTTTGCTGGTTCTGTCAATAACCCTGAAGGGTATTACAAGTTTCCTCGTTGTTTCTGACCCATGTGTTTTTTCTATGCTATGTCACATAAATTCTTAGCCACTATCTAGCCATCACAAAACTTTTCTACATAAATTCTAGACCACGTCGGGCCGTTATCACATGCGTTGCACACAGTACAAGTCACACATGATATTTCTCAGGTTCGCAGTCCATTTTGGAATTCGCTCTATACAAAGTTAACGTGTACGGTACGCTGAAGTATACTGTATCAGTCGAAGAAGTGTAGACGAATTTCAGCTGAAGTTTGCGTGACAATTCATAATGAGTAATACCCTTACAGAGAGGAGACTAACAGTGTTGTGTTTACTGGTGCGGCAAAACGACGCTGGGAAAACGAGTACTGTATTGACAGTCGCAAGCGCGAAAGTGAACAAGCATGTGAATGAGCCAACGCGCAAGCAGTGGCCTTCCGGCCGCGGTAAACGAGTGGTAGTTACACAACAGCAACCAATCATGTGCATGATTCAGCAAGTGTTAACACATGTCAATCGATCAGTTTTGTCGGGCGGAGCAAAGCAGGTGGTAATGAATGTGAACCAGTTCGCCCGCCACGTTAGACAGCATGATCGACTAACCACATTTACTGCGGAAATGTTTCTACGCACTACGAATTATTGAAGGAACATCGATTAGCTCTTATCATATATTCATATAAAAGCCCCCAATTGCACACAAAATTTACACAGATCCTGACAAAATCATTTGTCTTTCATTTGCCTGCCGTCCTTTCTCATTTAAAAGGCAGTTTATTGTCGGTCTTCTTAATCGGTCATCGTCCCTGTATGTTTTAAACATTACTCTTTTTGGACTGTTCAAACGTGTGTGTTAATAGATTCCTTTTACGAGCATTCACAGCTTATATCAAAAACGTACGACTTTGGCTTTGGAAACAAGCGGTTGATTTGTAATCACAATGCTCAGTAGACTGTGTACAGGCCTAATGTCAAACCCATTGACGGTGTTTCCAAGACCAAACTATGGTACGGCAGTTTCTGACTGTCAGGCTGCTATCCAAATTTCACTCGAGGTGATGATGTGGATGGAATACATATTGGTGTAAATTATCTAGCCATCTTAATCAATTCAATCTAAAGGCAGTAACAAGTTTTTGTTCACCTCGGTCAAATTCATTCTGCTTTCAGAAAGAAGCAAAATTATTAAGGAAAGAAAATGTTAGAAAGAAAACAACGGCAGGACCTTAACAACAAGCGCAATGTTCGGGGATGCCTCTAAACTGCTAGTGGTTGTACTAGATCCATTTTTTCACGGGAACCGTCAAAGAATCACCAACATCATACAAATCGACATATGCCCCAGCCTGCTGATTTCCGAGATAACAATTAGACCGAAAATCTGTTCCATCTGGGTATTTTATAAATTTGAAATGACCCTAATGGAATTCGGGAGAAGTTCACCGATTTAGAGGAAACTCGGCTTCAGGGATCAAAACTTGTTTGATTACCATACACATGGTACACGGTCAATCAGTTTTAAAGGAAGAAGCCGTGAAGTTGACAGTGTAATTTTTCACACCTTATTTTCACGAAATGAGATTGAACGATCTCTTGATAATAAAAGTTGTCCTTTTTGTAACTATCAGCTTTGCGCACCTACATTTCCGCCGAACGATATAAAACAGTCACCATGTATAATCATCTGTGTCAATTAGGTGGCTCTATTAAGTCACATTAGCTCTTGGGACTGGGTTGTGATAGTGTTCACGGTACTAGGCCGTTATTTTGTAACTCCACGTCATTGATTCCAAATTCAACGACATATGTTTGGAACTATCTAGAAAGCAACGTGAGCAGGTAAACAGATACAAAATATTAATAAACATGATTTAACAAGAGAGCGTTTTTCACTGCATAGTAGTAGGCTAGCAGAATTTCTATATTGACCTGATCGATGATACGTCTGGATAGATGCACCGACCACCCGTAAGCCTACCGGTGATGGGAATGAGGATGGATAGAGCGATTTTCTTCTTCAGTTGGACTCGCTTTTTATCGTTTCAAACAGACCTGTCAGCCAGTCTTATCTATCAGATTACGGTAAACAATGAACGTGAAAACCGCACTGCACACACCTTCCTATGTATGTGAATGAGACACGAGTTATCCGTGTATGCTATGGCAAATGAGACATATCGATGGATCAGATTTGCACAATTTACTCTGGAAAATATATGCCGTTTGTAATGGCCAGTCGGACTGAAGGTTTCAGTCATTCCGACTGGGCATGAACATCCACCCACTATGAGTAAAGAGCACGGCGATGTCCCATTTTTACAAGTCAGCTGATTACTTGTTATTCTTAATCTTGTTCAGTGTAGTCAGCTTACGGATGAGGGACGAACAACATATGCAACGCGCTTATTTATTCAATACACGTACCCGAATCTTAGCCTGTCGGTTACAAGGCGTTCGTAGACAGACACCTATCTTGCTATGTCTCCAATTTCGATTTAGTATTCAGCCTACTGGCCAGGTATCGTCAATTCGTATAAGACATGAAAATGGAAGAAATACAGCCTGGTGAATTGAGTTGGGTTGTAACTGTTATTTCAGTCGCGTATATTCAGTTTGATAGAAGATTATGTAAATAAAGTCACTGTTGGTCGTTCACATGCATTGACTAGTTTCTACTCGATTATTTACTCACCACAATAACTGACACAACCAGAATCATCAGCGACTCTTGACATGAATCCAAACTGTTAACCTAACATATTATTTTGCCTATATGATATCTAATGAGTAGTATGGCAGATTTATGAATTTAGATGAGACCCAACTGTGAAAAGTCAGGGCTTCGGCTGGATTCGAACCAGCGACAGACACAGCATNTGCTGTGTCTGTCGCTGGTTCGAATCCAGCCGAAGCCCTGACTTTTCACAGTTGGGTCTCATCTATATGATATCTATCGAGAAAGCAAATGCTTCGGTAAAACCGCTGTTCCACTTTGGACCTATAGGACCGTAATGATAATTGTTTACATCAAAAACAGTGGTCTTAAATGTTTACATAGGAGTCAGCTTGAGTGTACGTGTGTTGTGTTTAGAAGTAAGGACCAGTTGAAAATAACCCTCGACTAATCATCAACTGACCGACTGTGTCAGCAGTCACGCTAAAGGTTCGTCGTGTACATGTAGATGTTTATCGATTAACAGAATGATAATAAAATGGTTAAACGGTTTGTTGCAATAACAACGACAATGACAACACAAGAAAGCACAGAACAATCAAGCTAACACAGAACAGTATGCACTGTGTGAACAGGACGCGTTTGTACGATCCGTTCTCACGATCGACAAGATGGTCAACCGGAATAGTTATCCACCGATCAGTGGACACACAACACGTGGAATAGTCGGTGACGCATCAGCAGACATGTCAGTGTACAATTTCTATCGTCTTCTTATGGCTCTTTCGCCCAAAATTCATGGTTATGGTTCTAACACAGACATGATTGTGTCTACCAGCACTGGTAGAACAATAACCAACGCGGTCAATCTATTTTCCTTAGTTTAAAAATATCTCCAGTGCACATCGTTGAGCCAAAATCGATAGGGAAGTTGGTATGCCTCAGTCAACGCTGAACAGACATGAAAAGTCCATGGCTGTCTCCGTGGTCTTACTACACTTTACCTGCAGGCATTCGCCTCCCAACATCGATCGCGTAGGTGAATGCCGTCGATTCGTGAGTTTCCACACACGTGTGAAAGTCTCATCTTTTCGCCTAACTAGACTACATATCAGAAGTACACTACAAGTAGCTAGATTGTACTGAACACGAGGGATTTAACTTGGTAGGAACAGTTTTACTCTTTTTCTAACACTGAGCCCAACCCAATCCAACTTTGCTGTAGTTCGTTGCAATAGGCTGTCTATAGCACAATGTTCATATGCTCCATGGCGTGTACGCGTTCTGCTACCTAGGTTCGAAAACGTCGATCTCAGATACGCCTGCATTTTCGTGACCTTGAACATCATTCGCCCAAGGTGGCTTCGGAGGTGCACTATGGAACTATGGCCGTGTGATCGAGCAGGCCGAAGTGAATAGTCGATTTTGTGTGTTGACCTGAACACTCGTAAATGCTGTGTTGCTCAGTCATGGGCTGTCAGCTTGTGATATCCGACCGTTCTGGTCGGATAATGTGAAGAGTAAAGGTGCTTCTCTCAGATTTTTCTGAATTAAACCATTTGCGGTGTGATCAGCAAAGACCAACCCCACCTTCTAATCAGTCAGGTGACAACCTATGAGTGAATTAAATAACCATCGCATCGTATTTTGAGAATGTCCATGTCTTCATTGAACCGCTCCCCCATCGAAGCTTCACACGAATACTCTTCTGTTCCATTGCTTGAAGCGAAGTCGAAATTCATCGACCTGCCCTCCACATTTCAACTGGTCACCAAATGCTTTATCATACGGAAGCCAGTGCGTTGATCCCGACACACAGTTGCGTTGAGTAGAGTAAGGTAGCGACCAGATGAATGGATCATATTCAACAAAGGTAACGTAATCGATCGATACCGAGAGGCAAAAAACAACAAATTGTTTCATTCACTATGAGTGAGTGTATGTTTTAAACTGTCCTAAGCTGTGAATGACAGTTACACACTTTCCATATGTGGTCTGCATTAGCTAAGTGGCTCTGCCCGGTCATGTTCATATGTCAGTTCACTCGTGTTAATCCAAATATCCTTGTTCATTGTTATTCATCACTTTAGAATTCATAATACTATGTTTAAATGTTTATTGGATTCCACATTTGATCAACCTCTATTTCATTCCAGTACCGTTAAGGAATGCGTCGGCAGTACAGTTAGCCCAGACGATTATGTGTGTAAATGCCACCCTAAGGCTGACGGAAAAGTACTGAACCCTGAATGCGACCAATGTGCTCTGGCCAAGCAACAAGGGGTTGAGCCACCACCGGAGGCCAAGTGTGATGAAAAACCGGAACCTTCTCCGTGTAATCCGGCTGGGACCAGCGAAGTTTCAGATACCGGTGAATGTCAGTGCAAGGTAAATAACTACTTTACCCTGGTCGATACAAATCAGCCCAAGATTAGAACCCTCTTCAGTTGCCAGTTTACAGTTGTTAACCGAGGACCCACTAGTCACATCTGATAAGGTTTCTGTGACACAGAGTTTAAGAATGCAACAAAAATATTAACTTGGCTTATGTGCTTTGGTGTTGAGTCACGTGTTCCTATTCGGGTGTACTCAATGGGACACACCAGACTGTCGCGTACGCAGCCGACAGTCATTTTGAAGTGCGTGGACGAATGAGACGTTGGTCGTTGAACACGCGGCCAATCAGAACGCAGCTTGAGTCCTGGTGCGGTGTGGGGTACGTACACAACAGGCCATAACTCCACACGCTCTGCAAGTGGATTGGACCGCATCAGGTCGTATCCGAATTGCACCCGAGTGGTGAATTCACCCCTCTGTTGTAGCTCGTGGCCAGTGCAGCATGTCACCGTAGGCGCAGTTGTTCCTCCTACCCTATATTTGATGAGCGTGCGGAAGCGCAGAAGATTTAATTTTCATAACGTTCCTGTTACTGTCTCCCAAAGACTCTCAGATTACATGTTACTGTAACGCTATTATGGTATTCAAGTTAAAAAGAATTTCAGCGCGTCTATTAGGTGAAATCCATCCAGTAGTCTATACGTAAGAAGGAACTTGCTCTTGAAAGTAACAGTTGTTTATGCTTTTCTCTCTGTGTCAAAAACAGCAAAGTAGGTGAGGGAAGTGAGTCAATGTACGTGGATTTTGGAACAGATGATAAGTTCAACATCAAAAATGAGTGCACACAACCGTATGAAATTCTGCAAACGTGATATGTGGTAGGTGAGAGGAGTTACAAAGCGTTGATCACTGTGCCATAGACTTCAATTTCGATACATCAATTTGCTAGTGATACTGAGGTAGTTGTATGGGGAAAGTTCGTTTTCCAATTACCTAGTACAGAGGATGTCCGCGGTTCAGCTTCACAGCCAGACTGCAATTGCAGATTTTGTTTTTTTTCTGCCAGGTACAAATTACTAATGGGGACAGAATGTGTAACACTCACGAACTCTACCGAGAACGAAACATAAATCGAGAACTTTTTTCGAAAGGGGTTGTCTGACACGTCATACTTAACCTGAAACATGATGTCTGAGTGGTTTTAAAATAACTTTAACCTAAATCCTCAATTAACCATCGGTATTTGTAAAATAGTCTGTGTAAAAGTTTGTTTGTCAGTTTTAAAGTAGTTGGCCACAATCAGTTGAACTAACTCACATAAGGAAATATCATCGCTTTTGAATAATCGCATAAGATGGTTTATGAATCGAAGGCGTTTAACAGGAAGATGGTGAAACACAATTAAAGGACACAACAAGCTATAAAGGAGTATATAGCAGTATAAAAGCTATTCACTAAACCTAGAAGTGAATTTAAAACTTTAGATAAAACGTGACATGACGAACCTTGAACAGTCACATGGGCTGACTGGATCACATTAGAAGTGAGTGAAATAATGTGTTGAATGTCTTGGTACGGGATGAAAATCGATAGATACAAATGAATATGGACTGTATGCATTACTAGCAGGTTGGGTTCCGGCATGAGGTAAGCTACCTTTTGGCGTCGGGTGTGCTTCAATAAAGGGTCCAAACTAGACAACGAGGTCATCAGCTTAGTTGTGAGATACTACAGTAACGTACTTCATTCCTTGATTGTATATCTACGCAATTCGTAATGACGCCATCAGCGTACTTAAAACAAAAGATTCATTAAGTGCAAACATTTGTTGAACAAAAAAAGAACTTGAAAAGTGTAGAGCCTTGATTGTAGAACTGTGAGTTATATTCGGTTGATGAGACAGTTTTTGATGAATGTGAGGTGCCAGCTAAAGGAGTATCAATTTTTAAGTTGACCATCACTCACATTTGATCGCAGCCTTCCCATTCAGATAGACTTTGCAGCCGGCCTCTTTCGAAAAGAAGCACTAGACTCGAGTTTCGCTCTTATTAGAGCTCGTCAGTAGTGCATATCCTTGCCACGACCGGCATCTGAACTCCGGCCATTCCAATCATGAGGCAACCGTGTTAACCATTGCGCCAATTTCATTGCTGAAGTGCGGAAACCGCCTCATAGCTTGCACAGAAATAAGAGAAGAGGAACTAAAGACGGGAAGCCATTGAGTCTGAAACAGATCGAGTTGTTTGATGCACAACCTGTGCATTTATCTCCTACCTGAAGTTACGTTAACGTTTTCGAGTGAATAGAAATTTTCACACTTTTCTGATCTGGTGACCAGCATCTAGTAAACGAATCTTCAGCTTTCCTTTCTAAGAAGATTTAAGGCGCTGATTGGTCACTCTAGTTAAAACCCTACGGCCCACCAATTGCGTCATGTCGTGTGTGCGCTGGGAGAAAGATATATCTTGAGGAGACCAGATGAAGCGTGATGACCACTGGTTAAAGTACTTATTGATTGATTGTGTTCGGAGAGTGTCAGCTACAGTGAATCTGTATTTGGTGTTGAACGCAACAATAACCACCGTTTTTCCTCACTCTTTAGGACGGTTATGAGGGAGAACGATGTGATCAATGTTCAGCTGGTTTCTTTGCATTCGAAAATCGGTGCCTTGGATGTTATTGTGCTGGTCAAACATCGGACTGTAAGCTCGCGGATGATCACTACTTTGTGAACGTTACAATGGTAAGTTTTAGCTTATGTTCTTGTGTACCTACGCTGTTTGTTATGATGAATGTGACACAGTAAATCCAACTCAGTCTTACTCACATGGTTTCTGAGCCGTCAACAAGATTTTAAATTAGGACTTCTTCGGATTCACAGTTTTGTTTTATGAGTGGTATGAAACAAACAACGTTTTCAGTTACCTGAATTAAAAAGGATACGCATAGACCCTTAACTGTTATTCTGGCCAGGCATGAATTTGTCCGATAGAACTTCAGATGTAAACACACTTGTTTTGCACAGAAGACGAAAGAGATCCCTCAGTTGGTTCATAGCTTTTTCATGAACTCCTTTTGCACTCTGTTCAGTACGAACAACGTTAGTCCTTCAATAGTTATTTTTTCAGTCATCTGTTTTAGTTGCATGTCCAATCCATTCAGTTACCTAATTAGTTCACCTGTTCACATTGCACAGACAAACACAAAGAACGTGTTTTTTAGAGTATATATATTTTTGGTTCGTGTTTCCACTGGCTACTTTACTCACTTTAATTGCACATCACTTGTGTTTATTGGAAGGTGGCAGGACAGTTTTTGTTCGTTACGTCTTCCTGCTCTTGGTTTGTTCTAGGAACAAAATCACCTCATGAACCATATTTGATTGAATACTTTAATTTAGTCCACATGTTAAGCCAGGTGTAAATTTTGTATCCACAGTGACAGATATGCGGTTCAATTTTATCCTGAACTTCATAACAGAGTTAATCTGTAAGCCAATGTTGAATAAAACATTGAAGCGTTCAGTTTCTTGTCTTTTCAAATAAATTTCCCTAACTCTGCTACAGTATAATGCAGAAGCTCATCTTCGGAGTGTGTGTGTATGACCCTTATAAAATGGTATTTTCAATCAAAATAGATTTCGACCATCAGATATTGTTTAGTATTACTAAGATGACAAACGATTCATCGAAGAATACAACTGCCACCACTGGAAATTCTAGAGGCCAATCAGTTTGTACGAATGTGGGGAGAACTCGCTCTAGTTTACAGAGCAATCTAGTAATATCGGTGTACGCTTTCCTGTAGCAAACATTTTTCTCATGCGTGCTCGTTCAGTTTGTCGTCTCCGGTTTACCCAATGCTTACAATATTTGGTTGGCAAACTTATTGTCTCCTGGGTAAATATTAATGGTGTGCTACCGTGCCAACCTGGGGAAGCAGCTGGAATTGTTAAACAGTGCCTGTGAGTGGCCGAGACTCACGAATAACGTAGCATACAGCCTGACAATCAGTGTTGTACGTTTATCGCAATTATAGGGACCATAGTAACTATATAATCACAAAAGCTCTTGTTATTCGTATGGGTTCCAACCACATTAGTTGCTATGCTACGACGGATATCAGATGGTGGGCTTACACAGCTGAAAAGCTAATTGGTTAATTATTAAAAAAGGTTATCAGTGAGTTTTCATTTCGCTGTTCCACTAAGAACACCCAACCAACTGGTAGGTGGGTAGTTTAATTAGGGTCACTCCAGTGAACCTGTTAATCCCTGTGGTTCCGTTCTTATGACCAACTGATTTTTTTCCCAGGATAATCCGTTCGGTTATTCGTTGGACGTTTGGCTAGCTCAAAGAACCATTTTGAGCGGTCTGAGTCAGATACAGTACACCCCAACGGGACAACTGAGAGTCGAGCGTACTCCGACAGAATTCATTGTTCGACATCCACTAATTGATAACGGTATAATCCATTTGGCCGTTCAACTCGAACCACCAAAATCCGACGACCCTGCAGAAAATGATCTGCCAGTTTACGTGAGTCCAGAGACTGTTGTTTTGAAGTTATATATATACAAGATTTCGGAAAAATTAGCACACTTAATTTTGAACTCACCAGTCTCATGAGATGCAGCTCGTTGCTTTTGTCTGAACAGCGTATCATTGTAAGCCACGTATCTCAAGGGACAACCAACTGTAGGTTTGAAGAACCTAAGTTTGGAACGTTTAGTTCAGTATGCGCCATTTTGTTCCAGTAACATTGTACTCTAACCTGTTCTTTTCTTTTTTTAAAAAAAATTGTACTTTTTTTCTGTTTGTTAGCGGAATTTATACGGTGGACAAATGTCGTTCCGTTTGGACAGTGCAAACCTGGACGCCAATTTGCTGACCCAAGGAGAGGCCAGAGTCATAGTTGAGCTTGAAGTGAGTGGGTTTGGTATAGAGTCAGTTCAGACTCATATTTCGCATCCTTGAAATCCAACCAAAGTTAAACAAAATACATGCAATAGGTCAACAGTGACACAAGCTATCTTGAAAGCTAACATTTTCGTTTCGATCCGATTACTTTTGAGGACTTGGCGTACACTTTAGTTTGTAGTATGTCATAGTATGAAGGGTTTCTTTGGTTTGGTCGTATCTGACGCGAATATACAGGCAATGGTGGGGGAAGTAGAATGATTTAACTGACTCATATTCAGTAAAACTCGGTTAGTCCATGTGGTTAATCGAGCCTCCTTACCTTGACAAGTTTTCGTATTGATCATTGGTTGTCTACGCCAGTGACAGTGAAGAGATAATGGAGGTTGAAGTGCGAAATCTTTGAACATCGAACGACTGCTCGTCGCGTGACGCGTTCCATCACTGGTAGTTCGAATTCAATGGAAGTCAAAACTTTTCACGTCTAGAACTCTTAGTTTAGTCGTTTCATAAAGCGAGCCTGACCTGGTGAAACGATGTCAGCCCTTTAGCATGATTCTGAATTATAAAGTCATTTGTAGCCTCTTCGGAGCTAACAAACGTCAGCTTTCCATGCTCCACACGACCAGATGACGTAATTTTGATAAATTCGGTAAATACTCAGTACACAGAAATGTTTAAAAACATTGAAAGTTGATGACAAGTTACAGTGTGACCCGCTGAGTTTTAGCCGTCAGCATTTGCTTAATTATGTTAATGTGAACTTTCACGACGTTGTCTGATGTTAGTCGTGTGGTTTTCAAAGAAATTAAACAGTAGACTCAATTTCTTTCTGCCCGCTCACTAGAATGTGCGTCCGTTTCTATGTTGTGTTCCTTGCAGTGGTTTATATCGTAATGGAATTTATACGACTTTCGTTGTTTTTTATCGGTTCATTCAACCATTGCTTATGGTAGGTGTTTATAATCTTCGTGTGTTTAACAATATCTTTGGTGAAATTGACTTCCGACTCAGTGGTATTGATTGAACGTGTGACCTAACTAATACTGTGGACGTTTAGATGAAAGTGGTGTGTGCGCTTTGTTTGATACCAAGAGGTCGACTATTCTTGAGCTGGTCTGTGATATGGCCGTAACCTTTTGAAAGCGAACCTGTTAAGCTGTTAGCCTCAGGCAACAGACGGTTCGCAGCACATGTATGTGCACTCATTCGTTGTGCCTCATTTCCCCAGCCGGTCAGAATAGCCCCCTGCATGTAGACACGTCCAATGTTTCTCTGACCTACTGGTACAACAGGTGTTCAGATCACGCTTTGTCCACCATAGTCCGAAACGATTAGTTTGTTTGTGTGTACAGTTCAAACCGCTGTTCA
The DNA here is from genome assembly GCA_008508345.1 of Paragonimus westermani. Taxonomy (NCBI): domain Eukaryota; kingdom Metazoa; phylum Platyhelminthes; class Trematoda; order Plagiorchiida; family Troglotrematidae; genus Paragonimus; species Paragonimus westermani. The sequence goes on from QNGE01001861.1 coordinate 121,200, forward strand.
TTTGTGGCCCAGCGATGAGGATTTCAAGCGCTGTGTTGCAACTTACAACCGTCCAACGTGTGAGACTTGACGTTAGAAAGGGCGCACTTTCTAACAACTTATTCATAAACGTCACTCACTTAGCACAGAACATGAGTTGTAGTTAAATGTACTCCGGCTAACCATTATAAGCGTCTGTTACTTAATTAGGAGTAGATTCTGCTTAGTGCCCTTCACTTCTAAGTTCTACGGCCTTAATAGCAAGTGAGCGGATTATTCATGACCATCCTGTGGCACATGAGAACTCCTTGAAAGGAGAGGTAGCGTGCCTTGATTTGTCCACTTGAAATGTACCGGTAGCATGTCAGTCCAGTTTTTTGCTAAACACGATCTACACCTGTAGCCGACCGTTGACACATTGACACACTCAGCTCAACGTACACACCGATCACATAAGTAACCTTGAGTAAATTGGCTTAATGGGTTGTGGTTAATCTACACACCAAACTGCTGCACTAGCACCAAAACAGGACAACGCAGTAATGAACCATGCAAAAATATCGTCACTGCCTAATTATAATGAAAACAGTGAAAAACGATTTTGCAAGCCCACCCGTTCCAGTCACGTGTGCACAGGTCAATTTTAAGCCTAACAGTCTATATCATCGTTACGTTTTGTCTTATTCACTACTGTCAGTCCTCGCGTTACGGACGTGTCTGGACTCAAGCTGTATTCAACACGATAACACAACGTTATGAGGTGGAGTTTGACGAGAATTGGTGGCCAGGAGGTTGGAAACTTGGCACTCCTGAAGTAATCAGCGGACATGGACAATTTCAAGGCCTGACCAGAGCACAGCTACTACGTGTGTTGGCCACCACTTCGGCAATTGGAATCGTAACCAGTAGTGGGCAAAGCGAAAGTCTTCGGGGTCTGCGCCTGCGTGGGCTTGCGATCCAAGTGGCACAACCATTAGTGAAATCACGACTACTCTCTGGAGACACTCAACAACCGCTTCCGTTGGCACCAGTAGAAATATGCGAATGCCCTGCTCCTGCCCAAGAGGGGGAACGACGACTTTCCCTGAGTTGTGAGGTGAACATTGTTTCTGTTTAAACACCGTTTACCATGATTAGAGCAGTACATATTAGATCCATGGGTTGACGAGACTCATAGCTTCTGGAATAAGGATCATCAAACCGGAAACAGCATTGATTTTAATGTTTTGTGTTGCTAGTCATTGCATATCATGTACACACTCTGACGGATAAAACCATACAACTTTATGACTAACGAAATCTACAGTACCAATTATAATTGCTCGAACCTGTTAATTTCCGACCGAATATTCTGTTGATCAACCGAGTTTGGATCACTGTAGATCCTATTGCGTCACCCACTACTGTTGATGTTTTTAACGGTGATAGTGCTTCTCTAGTTTCTAAATTGATGGCTCAAATGAAATCTGGTTTATGAAAACCTCGAGTACTCCGTGCATACCGTTGTCATGGCGTCCTTTACCGTTCTGTTGGATAGTCGTTGAACATTTTAAGGTTATAAGATATCCGCACCAAATTTAGTACGAATGAAGTTGAATAGTTTGGGCGTCTTGTTTAACATGTTATTAATAAACAGATTGGGAATAACACAACGTTACGAGCAAATTGTAATACTCCACGTTTCAACCACCTCGGGTGGTCTTCCTCAGGAGTGTTGTAATCGAAATCACATTGACAGAGGAACAGACGTCACATGGGATTTGCTGTGGTTAGGTCAATTTGTGGTGCATCTGACCGGATTGGTCTAATCCTTTGCCCACTAAGTGGGGGTGAGACAGATGTAGATAAGACGCGTCCGTGTCTGGTGCTGTTTATCCATCCACGCCACACTGCAGACAGGGGTTTGCTATCATTGCGATTAACACAAGCGTGCTGTGTGTAAATGGTGAGAACTTCAGCACAGCACCGCTCCGCATAAGAAGGTAGACCCTTGTGAATCACTCGAGCTTGATCAAAACCTACGTTGTGATTCTCTGACAGTCCATGTAGTGCGATGGCCGAATCCTTCTCTAGCTTCTGAAGTTGATAGGCGTGTTTAGGAGGAAACCTTGTGTGCCTGTTGTGTTCGGCAACACGTACTTTCAGTTGTCTACTTGTCTCTCTAATGTAGCTGCAGGATGTGTTACCAGTCGTTCTAAGGTATTTTAAGGTTATGTAAACTGAAGCGATGTTACTTTTTGTCTATTGTTGTCAGTTACAAACTCGTAGTTCATGCTTGAGTTCGTTCACATTTGGTCGGAACAGATACAGACATCAGGACAGTTAGCTGAATTCGCAACTTTTGGTCTTAGGTTCCACGTTAAGTTTACTTAGTGAACAATCGTCCGTAAAGCAAAACTGTGGGCTCACATTTTCCTTCCTGACTCCAGTTACATGGGTACCTCTGACTTCATCCATGGCTTCTGTACATACTTTTGAAAAATACCCATACGCATGCACACTCTTGCTTCATTCACTGCTCATTTCTGCTCATTTCCAAACAGGGATGTCGTGATCCTAAACAAAGAAGCATAGTTCGGTTGGAACCGTTTGGTGAGGATTTGATTTGTGGAGGATGTTTGGGCCCCGACTGTGAGGAGTAAGTTGGATGAAACCTAGTAACATTTTAATCATGTACACGTTGGGTTTTTGACGGTTGGGAACAGCGGTGGTGTTGTTCGTAGCTCGGGTTGATAGTTTTGGTATTGATATGCTCGCCGAGCTTGGCATTTAGGCTGCAAAAGTTTCATCACCAAGCGAGGCGACATCATCAGTGCGTAAGTGTTTTTAAAAACTATACGCTGAAACATTTACGCACTGATAACGTCACCTCGCTTGGTGCTGAAACGTTTGCAACCTAAATGCCACGCTCGGCGCACATATCAATACCAAAATGTACACGTTAAGACACATCATTCAGAGGTGTCCTAAGTGAAAAGGGTACTTGCTGAAAGAAAAGCGTTTCCGATGACTTTTCATTAGAATCTGTTTCCCACTTATTTAAGACAACAGTCAAGCAATTAACACCTTAAAATGAGATAACATTCAACAAGACTTTTTGTAATATCTACCGAAAATGCCACAGCAAGCACTTGCATTCCTTCCTGACGGTACAGATGTCCGATCCAGTGCGATGAACGCAACATCAGCCAAGCCTCTCTCAAGGAAAATTAAGCACAGATTTTCGATTTCTACGGCGACTACTCTTAGGGTGCAAAAGAATTTGTAGGTAAGTGGAGGTGATCTCCACACATAGATACGGAAAAGATTACAATGGCGAGAGTGAGCACTAGCCTCAAACACGGACAAATGAGCACATATCGAATTCAGTATCATAACAGATTACGCAACCAGTGGAAGCGTGATTACAAATTTCTTCAAGGAACCAGCCCCAGCGAATACAAATCACCTCCATTGGTGTTTTGCTGTTCGTTAACATGACGGACGAGTATTGTGCTACATGTATATCTCCATATGGTGGACATTTGTTTGACTAGGTCTCACCAAGTCACTTCGGTAGCCTATGCCACTCCAGTTCTGCACCCTGTTTGATCAGTGGACTGACAACTAGTTGTTGAACACAGAACGTCTTCGCAACTGCTGATAAGTTGCCTGTCAGGTTGCTTCATCGCTACTGAAAGTGTCCAGATTAAGCTTTTTCAATCTCCTGTTGTTTGACTTCCCAGGGTTAGCAGAGTCCAAAAGACACATTTAACCATGAGTGCAGGATAGATAATACCGAGGATGTATCTTTGTACTTCTTATGATCGACAGAGTGTAGGACTTCAACTCACATTTCTACAACTTCTGACAAGTTATTAGCTTACCAAAGTTGACGAGTGACAGAATAACCAATCATGTGAACGCCTCCTAGTCGATAGCTTCAATGATGTTAACACGGGAAATAATTTTTTGAACTCAGATTCACCTGACTTGAATAAAGAATTATTCTGATAGCCCCTTATCACGTTTTCACTTCATAACTAATCGTACTTCTTACACTTCGGTTGTATCGTTTGAGAGTGTGACAAAACCACACTGGATTTCCCCAATCTGTCTACTTTCATTTTCGACTGATATAATCTCAACTTAGTTGCAAATTATGAGATTTTTCATGAGAGGTGCTTCCCCTATCTGTCAAAACGTAGTCTTCCCCGTTGTTAATGTTGCATAACAGGCAGCTTCATTGGTGAGTAGTATACTGCTCGCAATTTGGGAACATATTTGGAAACTAAGTGGCAAGTGTCAGAGCCAGGAAGATGATGGACCAGAAGCGACTTTTTGGACAACATGTACGTACTATTGTAGTGATGATAAACGGTCGCACTATACTACTTACACTACTCTTCAGTAGCAGCATGGATCGAAATGATCGCAGGATAAATACGGGAGAGATATGGGAAGGATCATTGGAAGGCATAATGTGATGAAATGGCTTTCGCCACATGACGGAACTGAGACATGGTGTCTGAAGCGACTGGAGCATTCTCGGACGAGTGTGGTGTGCAAATGAGTGTTTCTGTTCGTAGTCCCTTTGAGGCGCTGAAGTCGTGTATTGGTTTCCCAAATAAACGACCTCTGTGCCATCCGCCTTCTGGGATCGCAACACTCTGTGGGATGTGCTATCAGGACGGAAGACAACGCATTGCTGCCCACTGTTTGCGAATACACGCCAGCCGTGCAAATGAGTGTACGCGTTCGTGGTTTTGTTTTAGCATAACTTGTACGGGATTTCGTACCATAAGCAGCTTTGCAGGCCAAGCGTCTTTCGCGGTCACAACAGTAGTAAACCCCCTGTGACCTTGAAACAACTTAGACGCGATCAGTACCAATATCTAAGTACTAACAAATAATACTTGTGGTATTCAGTGGCCGATTCTTTTATCTACCCTGAAGCAACCGACTATATACAGTCTTAATTTTTCGTCCCAATAAAACGGTCTACTCCCGTTAGATATAAGTTAGCCGTAATGAGCTTTAAAATGCAGTGCTCTAATCAAAACCAATCTTATCAGTTCTGGAGTCTACGATATACAGGTGATATTGATGTACTTAAGCTGTATAGCTGCAGTCCATAGCAAATAGGTTATTGGCTGGACCGTATGGATATCAGTCATATCCGTTTCACCGGTCGTCCGGGTTATATATTAATAAAGTGAAGACCATTTTGCAAAACGGCAATGCAGGGAACTCTAAGCAAATATGTTCATAGTCTGACCCAGGCAAAACAGATACTATGTGGTGGATTGCACCGAAGTTGTGGGTTGAGGTTGCGGATATGTTTCAATCAACAGAGCGTCTGCCATCACTTTTTCACAAATTGATTGGCCTTAAATGAATTGGGAATTAGACTTTGTGAGCTGATGCAAGTAATAATAACCCGGATATGGATAAAACAAACTGGGGCACTCAACAGTTACGATTTTTGTACTTTAGTTTGGGGGTTAATGTAATCAGTTTATGGAATTGGAAAACGAATTCTCGCCACTCATTTTTTTTCGAAGTGTGTACCGTTCCATTCGGACGTAGTTCTCACGAGAAGGTCATTCTAACGAAGTAACTGCGCACAAAATACTGACCAACTCCACAACTCATTTTTAGTTCCAGGCGGGTTTTTCTCTATCGACCAGTTTATAAGTACGATTGAGTCACGTTTATCCTTGGGTAAAGTATACCGTGAAACCCACGTGCTACTCATTAAACAGCATGTTGATAGGTTGTAAGAAATTCTTCCGGTAAATTACGCAATAAACCCCGTTTCTCGTTTCCACTCACCAGGTGTCCCAAGGGTCAGTTTAAATATGATGTGTACACTGGAGAGCGCTTTGACGAATGTCAGACAGGTGAGTTGTTCACTTCTATTCAGTATGGGTGAAAATCAAAGCACACTGATTACGGTTTTTTAAAACAATATTCTATGCATTAGAAAGCCAATAAAATTCGTGATTGAGTCCTACAGATCCTACAGGCTGGTGAAAACACTCATATTAACCTCATGATCGTCCGAGTAGAAATTGGCCATCAGTTGTTGACGCCTATTTTACATATTACCTAGCACGTTAATTATCAAATTTACCGTGTTGTTTTTAGCTTACGAAGAGGACCCCGTTGTAAGCCAATGGATAACACTTCTTAATGATTATGTAGATCGTTCGATACAAAAGGACCACCGTCCGAGATCGTAACTTATGGTACTTCGCCTCTTCAACTAGATGCCGTACGAGCCGATAACATATGTGGACTAAAAACTCAGTTACATCAGTTTTAAAAGTTGCTAGACCAGTTTTGAGAGGATCATGAGAAGGGATTTCAATGGTTATATGGTGAATAAGGGGACATGAACAATCTCGTGGGTCAAGTCAGCTTGTCTTCGTGCTTTACTCACATCTTTATGCTTAATGTTAACTTTCACCTGTATGATCTGAGTACTTAAAGAACATGAAGATCAGTACAAAGCCATCACCGTCGACATCATACAGAAATCTTTCGCTACAGCTTATTTTGATTGCCTAGTCTCAGTGAACCGTGATTCATCCGTCTAAATTAGTCAGTGCATCGCACTAGTCACTAAAGTCTTGAGTTCTGAATGACAACGCTTAGTAAAGGCGTAACGGTATGAAGATTCTACCTTAGAAAACGCGAGTTAATCACTACTCAGTTGTTCGTACGTAATCCGAAAACTGGCATCACTCATGCAAGCCCACGTCTTAGTGGGATAGCTTTTACATTTCTGTTAGTCAGTGTTTGTTTGCGATTACTATCTACAGTACTTGTCCCAGACATCGAACAGTTTCTGAATCAGTCCAACAAAGATCTTCCATCCACCTTCAACTTATAGGCAGCTGGTCATTCCGACGATATATACCTCTACATTCCGATAACCTGCTTAGTTTTACTTTGAGTTGGGCGTCTGTCAACTACCGACACGGCACGCGATGGTGGAGGTCACAAGCACTTGGTTTATTCGTTCGTGATTCAGAGTAATGTCCAATTTGGTTGTCAGTGTCCTCAGTCTGAAAAATTGATCACTGGAGCATGCCAGCCAAAATTGTTCATTCATGAGGGCATGATCTTAGCGCAAACCTGAAACGGATTTTTCGGGGGAATCCATAACTTAGCAGCAAGCCTATGTAACGGACATCTGCAGGTCCTTGATTAGCACAGTAAGTGAGGACTAACAGGAGCTGGACAACTGGACAACTAACATTCGCGACCGCAAACGACGTTAACAGTTCAAAACACTTGAACGCTCAATGTGTCATGTGAAATGTGCACACACTAGGTTCGGTCCAAGCTGACCAGCTATTAACGGCTTCACGGACGACCCTTTTGTGATGCTCTGTTACTGACCCAGTCATATAAGTTGCAAGTGCTAATGTGGGTCATGGAAAATTTGGCTTGTCAGGTTGTTCAGTGGTATCGCAAAGCATAGACAACGCAACTCAGAAGTCCATCCTGCAAGTGTAATGGTCGCGTTCATGTTCGGTGGAACTGTTCATTTAGGCGATTCAGATGAGCACAAAATCCAACTGTTTTCCCAGCTATTTGTAAAAATCGAAAAAGTGAACTGGTCAACTCCATTCTTGAAGTTAACGAATGGTGAGGCTCACAAGAACGTTGTACAAGCAGGTATATAGCTGGCGTCGAGTGAGACAGATGGAAGAATTTTTCGGAAGGACATACCACCCCAAATGAATTTCATACGATTAATTTATTTTTTGTTCCATACCTTGCTATAACCTTGCTGTATCCTGAACACTCAATAGATTTCACTTCGACTGACCACGACAGTTGAAAATAGACTAGTGTGGAGTCAACCAGTAAACCCGTATCGCGGTGGGTTGAGTTGTAATGCGGTGCAACAAACGTATGTTGTGCTAAACACACGCCTTGGTGATGAGGGCGTTGGTCGCACAGTACTGACGATACGACAAAGTAAGGGGCCTAGGAGGAATCGTCCAATCGGAACTAGTCACATTCCCCAGGCTTATCGGGCAAGGGTGCCGACATGAATATGGACACGCGAACGGATCGTGATCAGTGAGGCCCATAAACACTCGCACCACAATGACTTACGTGCCATTTGTGTGCGCGTACACAGCAAGTCATAACAATACTCAGAGATTGTGTAACCCGCCACTGAGGTGTAAATGATTGAAGGAGTTAATTGATGGACAGGACTAGAACTAGAACTTTAGTCTTCAGGACCGCATGTAGGGTGGATATATCTTATATGGTACACCACCTAACGAAGAATTCCCTTTTTGGGCAAAACTTGAAAGGGGACAATTAACACCGATTGACTGGCTAGGACACGACATGAAAAGAACAGGACCCTCACTAGCTCCCACCCTGAATACCCTCTCATCTAAAGACAATCTGCTGTTTTTAGTATTGCTTACTTCCGGTAACCATTGCCCACGTGACCTTTGCCACATGCCGCGGAAACCCTCAGTCCTGTTTCACTCGTCTATTTACTGGTCAATCGGGCAACCTGACAGACTAAATTATTGCTGGTGAGTAGTCGGGGATTTGGTTTATTTTCAAGTTGACCATCACTCACACTTGATCCCAGCCTTCACATTCAGATAGACTTTCCAGTCAGCCTCTTTCGAAAAGAACCACTAGACTCGAGTTTCGCTCTCATTAAAGCTCATCAGTAGTGCATATCCTTGACACAGCTGGCATATGAACTGCGGCCACGTTTTCATGAGGTAACCGTGTTGACCACTGCGCCATTAGGCCAGGATATGCACTACTGACGAGCTCTGATGAGAGTGGAACTCGAGTCTAGCGGTTCTTTTCGGAAGGGGCTGGCTGGAAAGTCTATCTGGATGCGAACGTTGGGATCAAATGTGAGTGATGTTCACCTGGTTGGAATGTGGAATGCGGAAAAATAAGACGCATCTTTACAGGATATTATGTTATGTGGTAACTTGAGGATGAGTGACTGAACAGTGGCGTAAGCATTTCCAAGCTGCAAAGTGATCATGGTTCGAACGGTGAGTGAACTGCCATTTGGTTAACTGGAGTAAGTTGGTTTTTCTGGATCGTAACACCAATTATGTGACCTATACTGTCTGTCCAAACTGTCAAGATGTTTTAAGATGATAATGTTCTGATCAGCCGAGTCGGTAGCGATGTAAATGGTTATAAGACGAAAGCATTGTCCCTTCGGAACGAGTTCACATCGGCCGTCTTTCCAACTTTTTGTCCGCCTGCGTGTGGGTGTTCCGGATGCAGTGTCCAGTCAGGTGAAAGATGCTAGGTAAGTCCGCTTCACGTGAAAACCGCTTGATGAGGGAAACCGACAAAGATCACATGGGCGAACCATAGCTGGAATCGAGTGCACGTATTAAAGCAACGAATCACGTCAGAGGCGAGCCTATTAGGCATTGCCAACTGGCTCTGACCGTTTGCTTCGTCCACGGGTGTGCAATATCCATGTATATCCCGAGCCACTGAACACTAGTAACCGTCCCATCCATTTTTGCCCTCTTGAAAGAGTGACCTTTAAGTAGGTTCGGTCGACTGATCACAAAAGTATGTTTGACCTGATACTTTGTCACGGAGTCCAGTGCCAGTCGACGAAGGTCACGAAGTACTCATGGGTAGACAGAAAACTTTGTTCTACCACGAAAGCACAAACATCATCACGAAGCAGTCCTGATAGCACCACAGGACGAATTGTGATGACAAGCCGTGCACAAAAGTACGTCCATGTGACCTTATTAGAATTGGAGGGTCATCTCTTATCGGACAGGGTCTGAGGAAATGATCTGCTTCGATGAACAGGTAAAAATGATTCTTGCAAAAATAACACTTGCATGCGCCCCGACTGGAATCAGCGGAATTTTAAAGCCCTATTCTCTTGCTTCTTGGTAATCAGTAACTTATGTGACAAAATCCGGAAAACTGAGCACACTAATTATACAACTACGCTTGTGTTACTTGTGTCTATCGGGTTCATCAAAGAGAGTGCACATCTTTGAGTAAACACAGCTCATGTAGCCGGTGGGTTCTGTAAGTTATTCGCCTTACCAGAAATTTGAATTAAAAACAGGTAACTTTAAAATTAAGATCATAACATGTCAGGTGAGCACCCTATAACCTTTATCCCCCTTCTTCTTTCATTAAGGTCTGAAAATCCATACCAATCGACGTCGCATAGTTGTGGAAGTTGGTGACCCTGTCGTTCTGGTTTGCAGAGCCACTTCATATCGTGGTGGAATTGCCACTCATGATTGGATTCGACCAAACGCATCCGACCAGAGTCCGGCGGTGGTGACACGTCGGGTTTTGGCCCCATCCACTGTTGGCCTATCCGTTCAGCCACAAGCGTTCAATCAAAGCATGCATCACTCGGAGGCGGTAATACGGTTGAGTAGTGTACGAAAGGAAGACACAGGCACCTACACGTGTCGCGTGACAGGGGTTGGTTCTATTGTAGAGCAACCGTTTTACCTGGTTGTTTACGATAAAGGTTAGTTGGGTCGAGGGCACCGTAACTTCCTGCACTACTCGAGTACTCGGTTTTGTGCACACGTGTTGTTAGATCGTGTTGTTAGATCGTTATTGCGTTGGTACCAATACTCATTTAGAATTTGTATACACTCACCGAGTTCTCCTTGGCTTATTGGTTGCCATACCTTAAATTTGAAGGGTCCTTTTTTGAATTACTTGCACAGCATTTTTTTAAACTGAAGTAAAACGTTTAGTAGGGAGTTTGAATTTAAAATACCACTCATGAAGAGAATGAAAGTCAATGATTTAAACGCGAATACGACCAATTCCGATATTCAAGTAAATAATGTGAACTTTCAGGTGGTCAAGAGTACTTCAAAGATTGAGCGGCAACCTACTTGAAGTGCTTTTCCGGATTCGTAAGCCAGTAAAACCACCAACTTGCTAAGATGTGAATTGTAAACGAAAATCGATCACTCGCATTTCCAATTAATTGTAACTTCATCGTTGTATACATTTACCACGAACATCACATGAAAGTGGTTTAAAAAGAGATATTTTCATACTTATCCACGCAGAATCCTCTTACACTGTTAGCAGAATATGAAAATGTACAGAATTTATCATTTTGACACACTTTGATTAAAAACGGTTTCCTAATGTAAATACAGGTTTGATCAGTCCACTACCAGCACCTGAAGATGATACACTCAACCAGAAATATCCACTTAGTGTCCCGAGAAGCAAGGGAACACCACAATTCGTGACCTACCAGATGGAAGCAGACCCGTCTGACAAAGGTGTGACCATTGTCAGAGCCACTCTGTCGAAGGTGCGTTTCTTGGGAACTGCTTTTATGTATAGAAGGAAGTAGGCGCCCTGGCAGTGCGTTATTCTGTCGTTTACTTCTCAAATATGACAAGGAGACCACACATATTAAATATCTTTGATTGAACTGAGTTTACAATTGCTTTGCGGTTGAAACTGTTAATTGTAGCCGTCTTGGTAAACGTATACTCAACTTTTCTAGTATTCTGCATTTCTTACCTAGTTATTTATGTGAAAAAGTTTTGTGGAAATATCTTCTAGCTAGGTTGCTAGGGGTTTTGACCTATACACATTTAATCACAATCGTTGTAGTTAGATGTGTTCTTCAGCTGACACACTTCAAGCAAGACCGCTCGATCCAAGTATCCATCCTATTAGAGTTCATGCGCTGTACCTACATCTTCATCCTGCACACAAGTTCTATTCTTACACTCACACTTCTGATACAAGCTTGTTAAGGTCAGCAACATGTGATATCAAGTTCGTCATTAGAAAAAATACATCGGTGGTTAACAATTTTATTTAATTTTCAAATAGCCAACAGAGGAAGAAAAGTATAAAAAAAGAGGAAAGAGGATTTGGAAATACTTTTTTTTACAACCACTAAGTCTAAACTCAAACTCTCAACAGGGAGGTGTAAACATCTTGAAATATAACAACCAGATTGCAATGGAAAGTCCGGAGACATTTGAAATTTTGCCACCTTTCGGTTTTCGTTATCCCCACCTTGTCAGTTGTTAACGTTTCACAGGTGACTCAGTAGAACCACCATTCTACGGATTACCGTCGTTCTACTCAATGTACTTTGCAATCAACCAAATGAATCATTGAGATACAACCCATCGGGGACGGACTCGATTCACACTATCCCTACCCTACTTAAAGATGTCTTCACTTATTTAAACTAACCCATCGTCTTTTCACTGTACCCGGTCATTTCAAGAGGATGTGAAGTGACTGCCTTAGTCCATTTCGAGCGATAATACTGTAACTATGAGTTATTTTGTGGTTAAACATATAAGACAGTCACAGTATATTTCCACGAGACGATCGATAACTCACAAACACTTGTGGCTGGCAGTTTGTAACCTGTCCTCCCGTCGTATCTAACATCAGACCCGTGGAATACTTGTTAACACACTTTCAATCCTGATCAGAGCGAGAACCATCGATGAGCTCTATCGAAATCAAAATGGGAATCTAGTGAGCCAGTGCGAATTGAAGTAGAAAAGGTCAATTGAGTTTGACGGATCAGTTCGAATGTGAACGGTGGTCAACTTTCGTCTTGCTTTATAACAGGTGTATGACGAAGGATTATGTATAGGAATTCTAACAGGATCTCCTTTAGCCTTCGCTGAATTGGTGACGAGGTTGTTGATTTCTGTCTTTTCGGAAGCACTGTTATGAACAGACTCTCTTTCCTATTGACAAGTTTGTACTTGGGCCGTAAGTAACTGGCTTTGATTTAATTTTTTAAATTGTGCAGTCTGAGTGAAAACTGAGTCCAGGCACATTCTTGTAAGCAGGTCCAATTTTTCAATGGCACGCAACTAAATTCTGACACCCAGATATCGAATCAGAGGTTTTGGGGTAACATTAAACTGATTCATAACTAGGCTCTGAGCACAATTTTAGCATTCGCGTCTCGTTCAGTAAATTGTGGATGGAACCGGTGAGGACTATGGCGAAATCGGTCAAGCGTGTGAACCTAAAAAAAAGTTGTTGACCTGCAGATTCTAAGTGAGCATCTTTGAGCAGGTTATTGGTGGAATGAATACAGAGTTAGTATATAGAAGTAGAGTGAATGCATGTAGATTACAAACAGGGTGGATGGATTTTACCAAGCAAGGGTCGTGGACATTAAAGTGCTGGAGATGAAATGAATATTTTGGCGGTTACAGTGTTACAATAGCTTAATTGGGTTTGTTAATACAGTGTTGCTCCAATCGTTAGCAAGTGGCCTATGCCGTCTTTGCTGGCCGAATTACATGGTTAATGAACCCAGGGAATCTGAACTAGTTAAAATATAGGCCAACTAGTCACGGATGGACAAAGTTTCTAAACCTCAAGGACTTTTATCAGCACAGGTCTGACCATGCCATCAAGGATAAGCCCGAAAATGATGACTGATTCGGCCTTGATGTTTAACCTATGTACGACCGGAATAGTGCATCGCCCACTATGGCTGTCTTTTGATAGAGTGCCGTAATCCGCGAAAGTATTGGCTGTAGATCTGTTGCTGCACCTTCACGTGCGACAAACCAACAACCCTTATACAAACCACAGAAGGTCGTGTTCGTTTCATTGTCTCTTCATGTTAGGGGTGCAACGGTTGAGCATGTGTTTAATCGTACTAAAGGGAGTTAAACGGCAACAAAATCGAGTTCAGCTGATGTCTTAAGCATGCATACCGAACGTTTTTGTCGTGGTCCAGTAAATATGTCCATCCAAAGCAGAGCGGAACTGATCTAGCCACGGGGACTACAACTAGAGTACCAGGTCCATCTGGTCCGGAGTTACATTAAACAACTTAGACAAATTGTTAATCTTCAACCGAAAGCCGGTTGAGTACAGCATTTCGCTGTGGGTCAGTTGGCCCTCCTTAAGAGTAAATAACTTGTAACTGTGTGAGATTGTAAGGTGCCATACCTCGCTCCAAGTGCGGTTGACCATGAAAGATTATCAGATACTTATCTTTCCCAGTAGTTACGCTTCCTTTTGTCTCAGGATGAAGAAACCGTTCAACAGTTAAGGACAATAAATCACATGCCTTCCCTCAACTCTAGCGCCCATAACTCTGTTAGAACTATTGTTCTGACATCTGTTTAACATGTTTTGGGGGTTGGGGCTCCGACGTACGTGGTGCCAAAGGGATTCGAAGCACCCGTCTACCATTTCGCTGGTAGACACCGAGGCCGTCCGTTTACTGAAAACTTGGTTTGAAGTAATTAGTTAACATTTTCGTAACGCCTCATTAGTATCGCATCTCCTAGTACACTGATTTCTGACAGCTACTTCAGAAGTTTGACTGCAACACTCTAAAAAACTCTATAGTTACGCCAATTCCCAAGTGGATACAGTCTGACTCTGTGAAATAAAACACTCAGATTAGCCTATGGGCAAAATAACTTTTTAACAATTATCAAAGTTCATTATTGCCTTGCGCTCCGTCTGTTTACTTACAAAGTACTCGCACTTGTTTGATTGGCAGCCCTCCGATCTGGCTGATCATCGGCTGGTTTGGTTAAGTGCAAACGGATCTCGCATTCCCACGGAGATGATACGTGCAGACGAGGACACGGGCGAAGTGGAAGTCCGTCTAATCACGCCTTACGATCCATTGGAGGAACAAACTGATATCATTTCTGGTTACTTTATCGGAAAAGATCCCGTTTCCAATCCGTATTGGACCCCGATGGCAGAGCCGGAATTTATTGAATCCGATAAGGTTTTAGGTACGTCAGATTTCTGTTGTAAATCAGAGGACCAATTTTCAGTTACAATGATGGTAACACGTGAGCTGGATAAGGCGAACTATTTCGGGTTTAGACGGAAGCACTGTAGAAGAAATCCGGGCCCATGTCCAGTAGAGTACGAACTGAGTGCAGAATAGTTATAACGAACCAGAAATTATTTTGGTCCTGATGCTGATGGTAGTAACAAATAACAGTGAAGAGAAGAATACTACAAACCATAATAGTAATTAAAAGAATGACTGATATTGTGGTGTATTATGTAGCCGGATGTGTGGGTACTTCAACTCTCGGCGGAATACCTTAACGCAACGGGGAGGTATGTCCAAAAACCCACAGCGAGTGGGTCGGGGAGGGCATGGGCGACCGGATGAACCATGGCTCAGCTGGACTGGAACAACAGACGAGACGGGACAAGGAAAATGGGATGGATGATCAAATAGGGAGCATGATTGTTCCAATACTCGAAGGAACATCTCGACACGGTCGTAGAATACGGTCAGAGGCCAGAGTGGATAGGGTGTAGACAACGCGAGCGACCGGACGAGCCACCACCCAACGAGATCGGTCTAACGGACAAGGAATGACAGGTGAAAGACCCCCTGACAGAAGGCGTCGGATACACACACACAAACCGGGCCGAATTGCACACGATGTGTGGGCGGGAACCGAGTGTGTTGTGGACCGGAATTCTGACCGATAAACGCGAGCACACGTGTAGCACGGCACCCAGCGTGTTGGACACTAAAGATTGTGCTTTACTGTATGCCTTTTTCGCTACAGTATGAATAAAGCCTGGAACAGTGGAAACAAAAGCATTAATTGCACTGTTACCTGATAGATGGAAAGTTTGAACTTCATCGTTATTTGATATCGTTAACAGAAACTGTGTTTTTAGGTAGCACATTATTTGACAATAGTACTGCAGTGATTCGCCTGGGGATTAAAAAAGGGAATTTACCCTCAGATTATTCGCCCTTTTCCTACCACATAGCTAGTGAGGCATGGTACCAAAGTAGGTTTTGTCAGATTACCGCACCAATGATACTATTGTTAGACGAAGTAGATGCGTAAGGCTGAAAATTCACCTCTCAGGGTGCATTAAGCACTCTGTGGACCTGATATGACTTGAGTCAAAATACAAAATCAGGCATCTTTACTTAAACGAAAGAACACACGCTTTGCGGAGACATGTTATTGTGGATGAAAGCTAGTACGTTATCAAAGCTGGAGGTTTCACACTTGGAGCTCTTCAAACCTATAAGTGTTACCGGGCTAGTCACTAATAATATTAGTAAAGATTACTCTGAGTATTAGAATAAAAATTACAGATGAATAATGAATGAAGTTAGAACTATTATTTATGTTTATTCTTTTCTAAATTGTGCCAATCTAATCAGCACTGCTATGACAACTTGAATACTTTCCTTTATGTGTCTAGTAAAACACAATATTTCCCCCGTTTATTTGTAGTCACATCGACTGATATTCTCAAACCACCTGCTGAAGTCAGCATACGCTTCATGGAACCGTACAAGATCCCAATCGAAGTAACACCTGGAAAATCTAAAGTTCGCGTAGAATGGAGACGTGTGGGTGGGGTTCCAGGAGTAGCCCCAACAGTTACTGATGGTGAAGATATGCTGGGGGAACTTCCGGAAGGCATGCAACAAGAACGAAACGATTTATTGATTCACGCCGCGGCCGAACAACATGAAGGTATCTACGAAGCAGTAGTCTACCGGGGGAAAGACGGCGAAGAACTAGGCCGCTTCAACGTCACCATCAGAGTCTTACCTCTAAATCCTGGGGGAACCAGCCATTTGCAGGCTGGCGAAGCTAAGGATTTGCCAGGTGACGTAGATGAACCTTCCGATGTTACAGAGACCCCTAAGTGGGATTTCATAGTTCAAGGATTCACGCCAGAGGCCGAGCATTGCGAGTATCCAATTTGGACGTTGGTTGATTATCAGCGTAACACCTCGACGGATGTTACCCACAAAGGTAAGCATAACTGTATTGTAACCTGTGCACGTTGAATACTGTCTATGCAGCCAACGATTTTAAGCCACAACTTTGCGCAGTATCGAATTAACTGAGTTGGTTGTCACATGAAAAACTGTTTCGATGTGGTCTGTGGTCCATATTCCGTGGAGGTGTATTCAGAATGGAAAAAATTCACTTTCTGGAAAACTGATTATTTTTGTTGGTAACAGTGTCAAGATTTTCAGTCTTATCACCCATCCTTATGTAACACTAACTTGACTGACCACGTGAGTGTCACCGATCAATAACTGTAGTCAGTCTGTTGAGTGCCACTCAATTATTTTCAACATAATGAGCAGGATCAGTGCTGGGGTTAACAATATCTACTGACACTTTTCCTTATTGCATTGTACAAACTCGGTTCTAGTGCAAACTAATCAGGGTGCCTGTCTAATGATGTCCAACCTATTAGCTGTGATTTCGTTGCACAGGCTGTCAAGGGGGAAGAATCATGATAAAATGCAGAACTAATACATTATCATTTTAAGAAGTAGCTCGACGAAAAACGTCTTGTAGTTCTATCATTACTGAACAGCTGTACACTGTTTCATCCTTGAACCGTCTCTCCTTTCACCCCGTCAGTTCACCGACTGTCTCCGAGTAATTTCAGGGTGGAATACCCATTGACAAGTGGAATCTACCTAAGATTTCAGTGTCAACCAGTACCACGAAGTAATTTGACTGGAGAGATCAAATTCAACATCAGTAAGTCATTACTAGTTTCATCCGTATTGCTGGTCTGAATTCTAGCGAATTTTCACTATGTAAGGTTGAAAGTTTTTGTAAAAGTGTGTAGTTCAGACAAAATTTTCAAAGTCAATGTTAAGACTACGTCTTTGAACATGCTGGGAAATTCTTTTATTTTCAGCGCTCTTCTACAGAGATCACCCACATGGAGTATACAAAGCGGGCTTTGTAGGTGGTGGATGTTGCGAGGAGGAACCACCACGCCTATTCACAGTTCAAGTTTATGTCGAAATCTCTAGCATGGCATATCGTGTAAGCAACTGGTTGTTTGCAACCTCAGATTACCTTTCACCTGCTGGGTACTTCACTTGAGTGCGCGACCCAACCACATTGGGTATCGATACAGGTTGGCAAGAATTCGGTGATTCCTGTCATTTCGACACCAGAAACTTACTCCCTGTTTAAGGTGCTTGTGTGTACGAAATACACCCACCTGTCGAATCGTCATACTCTTTGTTGGTTTATTTTCCTCGATGTGCTTCAAAGTCTTCTATGCAAAGAACACTGGAACGTTAACGGCAAGAAAGGGTGCAAACTTATCTTCGTGAAAAGTGTGCCCATTTATCAGCAACAAGTATAACACATCCCTATCACATCCTTTTAAAGCAAACAATATCTTGCCCAATCCGTTTTACATCAAGACCGTACTTGTGTTTTGACCGTTCATTAGATCCCAGTGTTGTGTCCGGAAAAGACGCTTGACCAACA